>PVHY01002786.1:0-108465 GCA_004024945.1 Uropsilus gracilis
GGGAGGGAGGGAGGAAGGAAGGGAGGGAGGGAGGGAGAGAGGGAGGGAGGGAGGGAGGGAGGAAGAGTGGATGGAAGCAAGGAAGGATGGATGGAAGGAAGGAAGGACGGACAGGTCAAGCCTACTGTCCCTTCTGATGGGCAAGTTTCTGGCAGCAGAGAAACTGCTGTCCTGTCTGAGTCTGCCCCGCCTCCCATCTCCTGAAGCCTCTATCCATTTGCAGAACCACCTGCCCCTGCTTTTCTCTGCTCAGCACTTTGTAATTTGTGCTTTGTGAGCACAGGTGTGATGGATACTTCCAGTGCCTCCTATCTGGCATAACACAGGGTCAGTAAGGGTTCAGCAGAGTCTGAGCTCTCGGCAAGAGAGCACAGCCACAGTTACCCTGAAGTTCAAGGCTGAAGTACATTCATGCCACTCAGAAATAGCTGTGACCTTGGGCCCCTTCCAGTCTCCCTGCACCGGCTTGTCTGCTTCCCTGGGATCCAGGTTGCCCAATGCCCAGTGTTCACGTAATTAGACAGCGTCATGCAAATTAGTTGTCAAGTACTTTGAAGGTCTCTCCTGGCCTGAGAATGGCCTAAATCTAAATCCCAGTTCTTCTAACATGTGATATTGGGCAAAGAGCTTCATCTTGTTGAATCTTGGTTTCCTTATAAAGGGGGGCTCCTAATAATAATGCTTCTTTATCAATGTGATGAGGAGGGGCCATAATGATGCATCTAAAGTGCTTAATCGAATTTTTGGCAGATAGTCATTGCTTGCTTGACAAAAGCTAATTTTTGCTAATGTTAAAGTCAATTTTAAAAAATTCTAAAAGAGAAAAGTCAAAAGTAACTATAGAATATCATCTCTAAGAAAGGGCCTTCAAAATGCTTAAGCCCAGGAGATACCACAGGATCAAGACGGGGGAAATGTATGTGCAGAAGGTCAAATAAGAGACAACTAGGAGCGGTGAGGTCTGCGTCAAAATGGAGAGGCTTTGCCTTTGGCCGGTCACCAATCCCTACTTCTAAATACTTCTGGGCAGCAAATAGAATATACCTGTAGGCTTGATTCATCCTGTGGGTAGATAACTTGAGACCCCTGAGAATTCTTCCCTTTGATTTCTCAGAAAACTGAGGCCACGGTGAAGGTAGGCATTGACTCCGTTGCAAGGATGGGAATCCTAGTCTTCTAGGCCTTCCATGCATTGCACAACCTCATCTAACCACCCCATGAAGATGGGCAGGGAGTCCCTAGCTGGTTGCTCAAACTCTCCACAAAGTCAAGTTGAGGGTGATTAAAACAAAAATAATAAGCCGGGTATGGTGGCGCGTGCCTGTAATCCAAGCACTGGGAGGCAAGAGGCCTGGGATCACTTGAGTTCATGGGTTCAAGACTTACCCTGAGCAACACAGCGAGACCTGGTCTCAAAAAATCAACCCAGCACGGTGGCAGGCACTTGTAATCCCAGCTACCTGGGAGGTTGAGGGTGGGGATCGCTTGAGTCCTTGGGGTCAGGATTACCTCTGGCAATATAGGGAGACCTAGTCTCAGAAAAATAAATAAAAACAACACATTGGTTTCTAAGGATAAAATTCTATGACACATTTATTTTAATCACCCCCAAAGAAAAACTGAAGAGAAGGGCACGTTAGATGTTGTGATGTAGATACTCAGGCAAGACTCAGCTCACAAAACCTCCTTCAAAGGACCCCAGTGAGAAGCAAATGTAAAAATGGCCATGAAGTGCTTGTACAGAGAGGAACGATGAGATAGATACTGCAGAAGTTATTTTGGGCTTTGGGGTTGTCAGGAGCTAGCAGAGGATCCGGTCTGCCTGAAAGGCACACTAAGTTTCCAGGAAAAAATGATGCAGTAACAACCATGGGCACATCACAACGCTATCGATTTGCTGGGTAATTATTTCGCCAACATGTAATCCTGGGGCCAGGCCTAGGGAGGTGTGGCCTCTGAGAGTTAACTCCCCAAGCCCGGGCTGCCTCCAGGTATGTGGAGCTCAGGGCCAGAGGCGCTGCCTTGGTTTCTCTTTCTTGTCTGCTTTTTTTCCAAAACAAAGGTCAGTTGCCTTTGTCTCCTGCTTCAAAGCATTCCAGGAGAGAATTCTGTATTCCTTTCCTGTAAAGAGTAGCAACCAACAAAGCAAGCCACATTCATAAGTGGCTTCCTATCTTTAAAAGCAGAAACACTAGAGGCCATGTGACTGTGACCCACACATACACACATTCTCTCTCTCTCTCTCTCTCTCTCTCTCCCTCCCTCCCTCTCCCTCTCCCTCCCTCCCTCTCTCTCTTTCAGGTGAACCAGGGCAGATGGAGGAAAGCTTTTAGATGCAAAACTGAATTCTCTAAGGCAAGTTCTTTTTTCACCTTCCTATTTATAAGACCACATATTTGTGTGTCCACATTTAAATAGGACACCAGTTTAGTACAGCAGATGGAAGGTCAACTGTGTAAATATGCCAAAGTCCTGCTGTTTGAAAGTAACACAGCTACACTATGTACCTCTGTGCAAAAGGGGTGTCAGGTTCAGTGGTGGCGGCACCCCAGAAAAGGCAGTGTCTGCTTCTTACCCATAGAAATATTAGGGTGTATCCTGAATACAGGGCTTTAAAAACTACTTTCAGATTTCTGTAGCATCTTTATTTCACCCGTGCTTTTCTATTTACACTTAAAAGTCATATGTGAGATTTTTTTGCATGAGAAACGTTTTTAAATGGAAATAAAAGTCATAAGTTCTTATAAATCTTAATAAGGAGGTGGACAGGGGTTGACAGCACAAAGTCTGACTAGACTTGTTCAAATACACCTGTTTGGCAGTGTTGATGTTTGAACCATGTGAATATTATCCATAACATAAACATGTATTATAGATTATGTAGTCTATCTTATATATTATGCAATACATATTGAGTAAAAAGATTAACAAGCAGTCCCTCAGATCAAAAGGAAATGTGAATCAATGAATAGTGTCACTGTTCCAAATGACTTTAAAACATAGTAAGTTTAAATAACACCCAAGTATATAAACTAATTTTGGTGATGACATTATAGGTGGTAGCTTAAATCTGGATGTCCTGACACTGAAATGAGTTTTGTGGGATGAAGAAAATGACTCATTATGTTGGTGTCATAGAAATTGGATTTTTGGTAGGTCAGAAAGAAGAGACCATATAAATAAGTAGCAAATATAAATAGGAAAATATAAGATGTCTGATTTTGAGAAAAATCAATAGCTCTTGTTTGCACTAGAAATACCAGTAGAAATTCATGCAATGCTTGGTGTCTTAAAATGTCTTAGGTCTGTGCATTGCAGTCCACTAGTAAAGATCAGCAGCTGCTAAAAGCAACAAGTGGTCTTTGGAGAAATGACCAACTCCAGCTCTAAGGCAGGAGATTTATTGGTTGAGCTTGGAACATCTTGACATTTCAGAAATCCAAAACCATCAAAGGCTTCTGGGATCATTCAAAGGACTCGGGAACCAACTAAAGAGATTCTCTTAGCTCAAGGTGGCATAATCTTAACAGTAATAAGGATAGTAATGGCCAGGAATTGAAGCATAAAATAAATTTAAAATTTTGAGTGCATCATAAGGATAAACAAATTCAACAGTACCTTTTAAGGATGTAGGAGCACCAACTTATTTTTAACTGATAAATAAAGGGAAAGGATCAAGTTTTTCTTCTATACTAATGGTCCCCTGAGCTACCCAAATAGTGGATGAGGGGATATTTCTCTACAGAAGTATTCCAACTAATACACAAAAAATAAATGATAGATTAGAAGACCACCATTTGCAAGCTCTAATAAATTAATAAATTAGGCAAAGATCTTCAATGTCAGTAGCATCACAGGAAAAGAAAAAAGTCATACATTATTAACTTCCTGGGGGAATTTCATTGGAATTTAAATCTGGTTAAGCATCTAGATATGGCTATCACTTAACATGAAATAGGTATGGAGAATCGAATCAAGCCGTGAACTCCACAGGTCCAGATAAAAGCCAGAAGAGACAGCTTATCGGAAACTCTACTAGACAAACAATTAAGTTTCTCACTGAAAGTAAAGAAGAAAGAGATGTGGGAAGTGCTCATGCATGTGTGGTGATGAGAAGGAGATTACAGATCCTTGAATACTTAAGGAGCTATATCAAACCATCCACAAGGAATGGGCCTTATTTGAGTCCCTATTTGAATCCCAGTTCAAACCAACAGACAATAAACAAATGCCTTAAATACCATTGGTAGGAAAATGGACATTCAGTCAATATTAAAGGTTATCAAGGGATTAATGTTAATTTTGTTTACTATGATAATGATATTACCATTATGATATAAAAAAAGGGTTCCCATCTTTTGTAGCTATATCCTGTAGCATTTACAATCAGAAAAAAAATCAATGTCTTGGATTTGCTTAAAATAATTTAGGAGCAGGAAAGTGGGTCAGGGTAAGATGAAACAGAATTGACTATGTATTCCAAAGAGTTGAAATTGAAAATGGGTACGCAGGGGTTCATTAAACTGGTCTCTTTGCTTTTATACAGGTTTAAGCTGTTCTCTAATGGAAGTTTTTATTTTTTAAATCACTTACCTTTTTTTTTTTAACCTAACAAATTTACTTAACAAGGACATTTGTAGAAATGAAAAACCAATATCCTAATGAATGGTAGCTATAAAAATAAATTCAATGAAAGTGAAGCAAGTTTATTAAATTCTAGTTGTCCAAGCCCTGAACCTGAAGTCATTTTCTTGTTGTTGACAAGACAGCAGAGAGACACATGTTCAAGACATTTTAAGAAAATCCAGGCATGGAGAGTCATTATAGATGTAACCCAGTGGGAGGAAGACAGTTGATAAAAGGCATATTATCTCACCACACATGACCAGAAATCTAATATCACTTAGTGCTCTGTCAGTCTGGGTACCACCTAAAACTGTGTGTGCTGAGAAGCCTCACTTTGAGGAAGAATGATCTAATATCACTGACTTTTCAAGGTCTCTATTTCTTCATCTAGACATTTAGAAAGAAAAGAATGAATGTTAGCACTACCCTGGATTGTCCAGTCCTTCTTGAAAGTTCTACCATAGGTCTCATCTGAATTCTTTCTCTGCAGCCAATTGTCCACTCATCTAGAATATGGATATGTTATGGATACTGTTTCAAAGGCCCCTGTACCAACAAGATAAACTGGGAATTCTCCTTTCCTGCTTGTGTCATTCCCGAGATTCTAGAAGACAAATATGTTCATTATTGTCTTGGGTGATGACAATAACTGCACAGATATTACACACTAATATCTACTATCAATGATCTAATATAAAAGTGGGCAGAATTATGGCAGTTCTTTTATTTGATTGCATGGACCTGATCGTCACATCACTCACTCTTCCATTCATCCTCTAGTCTGCCATCTTGTTCTCTCGTCTTCAGTCTCTCCTTTGAGTGCCCCCAAATCTTTGCCCTATTTTCCAACATGTAGTTTTTGTACATTCTTGAATCTCTTACTACTTTGAGATTCAATTTCCAGATCTGTAACAATAAACAATATCATTCCATAGAATCATTGCAAGGATTAAATAAGATGATGACGATCAATGCTTCAGTACATGTGGCCACTAGAACAGAGACCATAGCAATACCCACTGGACAGGTACAGTTATTGTCATCACCTGAGATGGCAATGAATATATCTGTCTTCTTGCATATTGAGAAAGATACAACCATGAAAAGAGAGTTCCAAGTTTATCTGCATTGGAACAGGGAAATTTGAAGCAGTACATATATATGTGTATATATATATATCCATCCATGTTCTAGAAGAGGAATAAACAATTAGCAGCAGAAGTGGGATTCAGATGAGATCCATGGTAGAACTTTCAAGAAGGCTTGGACAATTTAGGGTAGTGTTAGCATTCTTTTCTATTCTAGAAATAGAGACCTTGAATTTCATAGCCCGATCCTATGTCAAGGCACAAAGACAGATGAATTGGTCTCATTATCATATTTCCCATTATCTCAGTGATTATTTGAATCATTAACTGTTCACTAGGCATTCAGATGGGTACAGGCTGTCAAGCACCCTGATGCCCCTTGCTCCTGATGGATGCTTATCCCTGTTGTACTTAGAGGTATCATGGGCACAGAGAGTAAGGGGCTGTGTTACCTAAGGTAACACAGTAACCTCAGTGAGGAGGGATGGCAACTACCTTGTGGAGACACAGCTGTATTTCTGGGTTGGAGGTGCCATCTCCTTGGATGACTTGGGGAATGGAGTCATCAGAGTTAGTCTGGCTCCTGCTTTAGTTTTCCAGGATCCTCAAATCCTAGAATCACTCTTATCTAGTTTTTTGGGGGATTCTGAAACCATTGCCAGTGTAGGAGGGGTGGTTCCCATATCTCCAAGAAATAATGCTGGGGTACCAGGTAGGTATTTTAGCCAGAGGCAGCAATATATTACACAGATTAAGGGTTAAGTCCTCAAAGTTGCCCCACCCTGGTCCAGACTCTAGTTGCAAACCATGGTATTACCTGTTACTTCTAAATGACTGCAAATCAGAGTTTCTTGTAAACTCCTTCTTGGGTCTGATCAATTTGTGAAAACGATTTGCAAAACTCTGAAAAACATCTCACTTATTAGATTACCAGTTAATAACCAAAGGTTTTAAATAGTCCAGGCTGATGGGAATGCAAACCAATCCAAACACAGTAGAAAACTGCGTGGAGGTTCCTGAAATTACTAAAAATGGATCTTTCATATGACCCAGTGATTCCACTCCTAGGAATCTACCCAAAGGACACAGATATAGGAATTTGAAAGGAAACCTGAATCCTATGTTGATTGCAACTCTATTTACAGTGGCTAAAATGTGAAAACAACCTAAATGCCCCCAAAGAGATAAATCAATCAAGAAGATGTGGTGTATAGACTCAGTGAAATACTATTCAGCAATCACAAAAGATTAACTCATGCCATTCACAGCAACATGGGTGGAGCTAGAAGGGTTATATTCAGTGAAATAAGTAGAAGGAAAAAGAATATCAATATCAAGTGGTTTCACTTCTAGGAGGAATATAGGGAAACTGAACAAAATATGGAAAAAACTTGCAGGGAAAGTATAGATCTCAGGCATGCAGGGAGGGGATGTGGGGGGGTGGGGGGTGGGGAGCTGGGGAGGGGAAAGGAGTAAGAAACTGGAAGAAAGAGTAGAAGGGACTATGTTAATAGTGCATGGATGATGCGGTGGTGGGAGACTTATGGAACTACATCTGAGGGGAGAAATCTTGTGCATAATGAACCACAATGTGAGGGGGATAAGTTAGTTTAAAAAATTAAATGTAAGGGCAACATCAAAATGACATCAGTACAATGCTACCTCAGCTAATTTTTTTTAACTTAAAAATTTAAAAGTCATCAGCTGCCGGGTGGAAACAGGGCCTGAGAGCCATCGGGGAGGGGGGATTTTCTCCAGAGGGAGAAAAGGGAATCTCGTTTCCACTTTTATCTACCTCCAGACTCTGCCGCCTTCTCCCCATCTCCTAGCAATGGCAACCCACTTAAAGCCAGCACATGCATCTCTAGTTGTCGACCAGAAGGGGTCGCTGTAGAGCGACAGAGCGCTCAGGCACTCCCAGAAGCGCGCACACAAATACCCAAATACACACAAATCCAGACGTCTGTTCTATGGCTTCTGAGCCCACGCTCGGTTTACTCCAAGCTTCGTTCTCCTTCTCTTCCCCATCTTGTTCTCTCTGCTCTCCCCCACCCCCCTTCACTCCAACTCCCCTGCTTTTTCTTTCAAAGAATGTCTGAAGTTCACAAGGGGTCCTGGGTCCTTGGGGCCCCAGGCTTGGCTCTAGCCTCAGCAAGAAGACGGGTTTAGCTCTGCTGTGGACAAGACGCCAGGTGCTCGAGGCCTTGACGACTGGGCGAGGGTTCCGTCCAGGAAGTTGCAGCCTGAGAGTGGGAAGGCTCCAGGGAGAGAGAGGCCAAGGAGCCCAAAACCCGGGAGAGGGGAGGGGAGGAATGAGGCATTAGAGAAACTGCCCAGATCCTCCGATTCTGATTCCAAACTTCCACCTTCTGAGACCGCGGTGGAACTGAGAGAGCGTAGAAAGATGCGCAGAGATCAAAAAGCACCGATCACCCTGGCATCTTCAACTAGCCCCTCTCACCTCCCCCCCCCACCCTGGTGTTTTCTTCTGCAAAACAGCCTCCTTTACCCAGAACCAGCTGAGTTAAGGAAAGTGGCCGCAGCTGAATGCCCCGCGTGCACGGGGTGGGGTGGGTGGGGGTGGGGGTAATCTCGTGTCTGGAAGTGCCTGGCAGCGGGAATTGGGGGCAGGCTGGTGGTGAGGCACAGAAGAGAGAGCCCCACAGCGCCGCGTGCACAGATGTACCGCTGCGCCCCTCTGTGGGGTGGGGCCCTGCTAGGCAGATGGTGAAAAGCGGGAGAAGCAGAGTTGGTGCCGGCTTGTCCATCAAATGGCACTTTCTGGGTGGTGGGGATCTCGCAGCCGCCAGGCGTAAAGGGGAACCAGGCAGGGAGCCGCCCTCGCCGGCTTAGGCAGTCTCTCCCGGGACGGGGGGGTGGGTGGGTTGACTTGCGCGGGTAGGTTAAGTTTTCTACTTCCCTTCCAATGGAAGATCCGCCACGAGGCTCGCGAAGCCACGAGGAGGGGTGGTGACTGGGCCCGGGGGCTCGCAGGCAGGGGTGGGGGCCGAGTCCGCGAGCGTGGGGGGAGGAGAGCGGGCTGGGCAGCGGGTCTCCAGCCGGGTTCAGCTCGGGGCGCCCGGCTGGCTTCCCAGAGGGGTCAGCTCTGCAACTCCGTCGCCGCCGGGCCCCGGTGACAGGCGCACGCCCCGCCCTTTCTCCTCCCCAGACCTGCGGGCTTTTGTTATGCAGATGGCGGCAGGAGGCTGAGCCGAAGGAGGAGGGAGTTGGAAGGGAGGAGGAGGAGAGACCGGGAGGGGGAGGAAAGTGCAGCTCTCACGACTAGCCTCCTCCTCCAACGTCACATTGTGCGAGAGACAAAACCCGGGCGCGCCTGAGCTCACACGCGCACGCACACACAGACGACCCGTCGCCTCCTCTCTCCCGGCGCTGCCGAGAAAGCCAGCCCTCCCTTCCTTCCTGGGGCGCCGAGGTTCAGCCAGCTCGGAGCGCAGCCTAGAGTCAATCCAGAAGGCGAAGGAAGCCAGCGACCAACCTTCCTTCTCCCCCGACCGTGGCGCCCCATCCCCCGCCCCGAACCTCGATCTCTCCTAACCCTCCCGTGTGGGTTTCACGCGGACCGAGTCCGGAGCCGGGAGGGCCCCGTGGGGAAGCCGCGGTTCAGCACTTCGGACAGCGCCCGGGCGCCCGGGCCCCTTGGGCTTGGCGATGGCGAGCGTTCAGCAGGGCGAGAAGCAGCTTTTTGAGAAGTTCTGGCGAGGAACCTTTAAAGCGGTGGCCACTCCGCGTCCCGAGAGCATCATTGTCGCCAGCATCACGGCCCGCAAGCCGCTGCCAAGGTAAAGACCTCCTCCTGAAGAGGGGGTCTGCTGGCCCCTTTCTAAAGGCCTGTGCCCCAGAGGCGTGAGGGGTGGATGCAGCCAGTTGGGTCAAAGCAACGACCGTCTTTTCTGTCACTCCCGGGCGGCTCCCGCGGGGAGATGAGAACTAATTGCTTGTCTGAGCTGGAAGCTGTTGAGAAGGGACGGGGGTGTTGGGGGGGGGGCAATACTCAAAGATCTACTGACTCCATAACTGTGATGCCAGAGCGTTGCCTCTTTGGGGTGGGCGGTGTCGGTGGGATATGACTTAACTGAGAAACTTTTCTTGCTATCACATTGCTAAGAGGAAGGGGGGGGGGTGCTGGTGACCTGAGGGTAGGCTTGAGGTGCTGGGGCTGTTATGCAGAAAGAGAAGATGATCCAGCTCAAGCTGTGTTCTGAGACCGGGCACATTTCTATACTCAGCTCAGGAACTAGCAAGCTCTGAGCATTTTGACAAAAGCCCATATGCTCTTCCTTCAAATACACCCTAAACAGCACCCTCCCCCATGCCTTGTCTGGCTGCTGTGCCACCAAATCCTCTCTTCTCCAGCACCCCAAACCAGAACTCTGAGCTCAGGGGTCCCCCATCTTGAGCCCCCCAAAATGATGAAGACAGTCTGGAGGAGTTTGATTTTTTTTTTTCCAAAAAGAATCTGATTCTTTTAAACTCCAGGGAGAGAAGAAAAGAGGAAAGGAAAGAAAGAGGGAGTGGGGTGAAATACAGGGAGACTGGGACCAAGAGATGCCTTCCAAGACAGAAAAACCCAAATCTTTTTGCCATTCATTCAATTTAGAGGAGTTTGAGAATGAAAGGGAGGAGGCTGTGCCCTCTGTCAGGGAAAATTAAGGTAGAACTCATCTTTTCCTGGTGTTAGATGAGTGGTTCAAGGGGAGAAAAAGAAAGAGAAAGGCAGAGGGGACCACTTGGCGGATTTATTAATCGTGGCAGACTACATTAGGGAGCAGATTGAAAACATGTCTGGGAAAGCACTTTGGACAGATGTCTCTTCTAACACAACTGAGTCTGAACTTCCCAGTGGGTGTGGGGTGGAGGGCTGATGGGAGATCACATCCAGAGGATCAAACTGAGACTGGGAACTTTCCATAGTCTGACAGGAATGTGACTCTTAGGATCTTTGGGAAGATGGGTGACCTGGGTCAGGTAAAGGTGAGCTGGAAGCTGCATGGGCCACTGGGATACACAGTTAGCTGCAGGCAGTATTTGTGGGTATTGGGGAAGGGACACCCTCTGACTCAGACTGGAGGAGGGGAACAATAACTCCGATGCCTCCAAAAGCTCACCTTTCTCTGCTGGCAGCGAGAGGTTCTTTGTAGAGTTTTGACGTCAGATGTTTTTATCTTCCTGGGTTTCTGTCTTCCCTGTCACTTTTGGTATATCCCTGCTGCTGACACATCAGGTGCTCTGCTGACCAAAGAACATGCCCTTGGAAAAGGGACAAGAGGAATTTTGGGGGGAAAACTAAAAGTATGGCATTTGGTCCAGAATCTTCCTATCATTCACAGATGTAGGATAGGACAGGGGTTTCCTGAGGGCGCTCAAGTTAGGAAAGTATGCCCAAAGTCCATCTTGCTTGGTTCCCATCAGCCTGTTACTGCCATGCTCTTTTCATGGACATAATCTCAATTATAGGCTTTGCCGAACTGGTCTTCCCTCCCCCATGCTGTCTGTTGCATGATTAAATCCACCTGAGATTCACAATAGTTAACCTTCCCCATGCAGGGGTCATTTTACTTTGGGTGTCTTTTAACATCCTGGGTCTCCTTCCTGCTAAAGCCTGTCCTGAATTGAAATTCTTAGCCACAAGTCCCTAACACATGTCATGCTGGAAGGATCCTCTTTGGTCCTTCTATAAGAGGTGTGACCTTTCTGTAGAATGGATTCTAGGATTAGAGCTGTGACTCCTGGTTTGGGATGAAGAGCAAACATGGAGTCTTCAGAAAAGGCAAGGTTGAACTTCTCTTTTTAGCAGACTGGCTATAAAATCTGAATCATCTCCATTGTCACCCACACCAGCCACATCGAGTGATGGCCAGTTTCCACCTCAGTTTTAAGTGTCTCTACCTACTGATGGATGTAAGTACCCAGGTTTCTAAAATAGATTTCTTGGGAAGGAAAGGGACAGATTCTGATAGGGAGTCAGCTGTGCCCCAGTGGCTTCCACTGAAGGCAATCTGAGGACTTGGCCTCATCAGAAATGTTGTTCAGTTCCGTGAGTCAATCTCAGCTCGCAGACAGCAGATTTGCCTGAGTAGCTGACTGCAGAGAGAGGGGACATGTGGCAGAGGAACCACCAGCCCGCCCTGTTGGTCTCACACGTACTCGTTTATAGCTGAGGGCTCCTCTGTTCATGAACTTCCCTGGGATATTTTAAGTCTATCCCTGAAGATAATTCAGTATGAAGACAGAAGCATACATTCAATTGGTTGATTTCCTAGCAATAGGCATACATCATACACCCGCACTCCAGGCAAACCTCCACTAGTCCCTCCACACTGCTCCCCCTCTGTGAGGCATACTTGATGAGGCAGAAGCTTTATCATGTATCAAATTGCCAGCAGATGTCTGACTCAAATGTCAGAGCAGAGTAGCTGAGTGGGAAGCAGTAGATCACAGTGGTTATAAGATCCAGTAGGACCTGAATTCCTGTCCTAGATCTACAGTTGAGCTGAGTGCCCTGGACAGGTGACTTAACCTGGCTGAGCCTGTTGCTCCTGCAGACAGAAATCATCAGAGTAGTCATCTCACACAGCGAGTTACGGGGACCGAGTCAGGAAAAGCTCTTCCCACAGTGTGTGCTGATTGTTCGGCAGAGGTGGCTTCTGAAACAAGCAGTGCTCTCATGGCTAAAGGAAATCTACAATGCCATCCAGGATTGAGTTCTTCCCACCTACCCATTTCTCCTCCCCAATAATGCAGACAATAAAAATGGTGGGATTTCTACATCTGATAAGTAAGGGCACATGGAGGTGGGGGAGGAAGGGTCAGAGAGGTTCCTCCACTGCTTTCTGCTCTGACTCTTTCCATTAGGTGTGGGGCAAGCAAGATTTCTCTGGTTGCAGAATTGATTCATCCAACATCCTTACAGTGCTTTTAGTTTGGCTAGAGATGATCAGACTCAAACTCCTTGAAAATCATAGTGTGAATCCCTAGCTCCATCAAGTCTAGAGTAACTAGAATTTTTGTTCCTCCCTGAGTTCCTATCCATCTTTAAAAGGGTTGCTGTGAGAAGCTAGTCCAGGGTGAAGGTTCTTGCAGGGTTGGTCCAGTAAAACCAGGGTGTAGGGTTGCCACTGTTTACCAGGGGAAGGATGGCCCGCCTGAATGGACAGGATTCTTGGAACAGAGAAGCCCCCTTCTCTTTTGTTCCCCCCCAAAAACTGTAGTCATCTTGCCTAGGGTTGACATACTTTCTTTGTTAATTGCTTCATCCAGAAAAGTTTCTACCTAAGAAGTTGGCCCAGTGTTTGAGACCAACTCGGAACAAAGTCACCACCAGGTGGACTTTATGGACATATGAAAACTGTTTAAAAAGAGCCTGCCCATCCTTTGTGGATACAGAACTGTTGAAAAGCCCTAGCGAGGCAGCTCCCATAAGGAGAACAGCTCCCCCTTACAGTTCCTTTGGCAAGCTACTCATTTTCTTTGAAAATCCTTCCCATGCAGAATAGTCCAGAAGCAGATATCAGCCCAGTCCCCGTCCAACAGGTCATAAATTCCAAACTATTGGAGAGAAAAGGGAAGATGGCCAAAGTGTAAGGCAGGAAAATGCCTTTGAACCATTTCATTCAAGTCTCTCCTTGGTGCCAAGAGATCAGCGAGCACATTTGTGCTGACTCTAGCCTTGGAGCTTGTGAGGGGCTATAGAGAAGTGACTTCCTGACAGCCTGTGGTTGAGAGCTAGCATCTCCAGGGATTGGTGGGGGGGGATATGCTCACTCTGGAGATGACTGAGAATCCTTCTCTGCGCAAGTTGTGTTATGGGTTGGATCAAACCTTCCTCCTTTCCTCCTGCTGAAAGGTGAAATCTGTTGGATTGGAGTACAGGGACTCTGGTAGGACTGTGTTCACTCAACCAGGCAATCTTGCAGGAGGGTGACAGTGGAAATCAATGAAAGTTGGATGCATTCATTGAATGAGTAGACTTGGTCCACATCCAGCATCAAATGAGCTCTCTCTCAGCCCCACCCCCAGTGCCAACATGCTGGGGAGTCTGATCAATGCCACCCAGAGACTCACACACTACAAATAGGTCTGACTCTTCCCCAGTGTCAGGACAGAGCTCCCCAGGTGGAGACATCTCTCTGGCAGGGAGAGAAGAGATGGCAGCAGGCATGCAGGTAGGAGGTGAGGTTCAAGGCTTCACCTGCAAGTGTTTTCCAGACCCGCGAGTCTCCATTCACTCCACCCCTATTTCAAGTCATTGCAAAGGGAAGCAGCCTAAAGATTTGCCTGTAACAGGGCTAAGCTGGGCTGTAGGGGTGTCTTCTGCTCGGTGAGTACCTCACACAGACTCCCACAGGCACAAAACATTTAGGATCCATCCTTTCTTTCTGAGCGGCTGCGTTGCCTTCCTCGGAGGTAGATTTGCAAGGGCGTCCCAAAGCCTGAGTTCTTTCATCCCTTGCTCTGCGACTTTCTCTGAGGTAGAAGAATATTCCTGAAGTGGAAGGAGTAGAATGGTGAGGAGAAGGGGTACTGGAGTCACAGCTAGTCAAGCTGAAATCCTGCTCTGATATGTCCTAGCTTTGGAATGTGCTAGTTGCTTCACCTGTCTAGCCTCAGTTTCCCCTTGTGCAAGCTATCCATCTCTTGGGGTTGTACTGAAGAGGGGGTGGATTGAGTGACATACAAGTCATGGTCCGGGACATGGCACAGGCCAAGATTTTCCAGAAGTGGTGCTGTGGATCCAAGATCCTCAGCTCCAGGAAGAGATGCCTGCCTGGGTAGCAGAACCCTGCCCCAGAGCTAGAGTGGGTTGGCAGTGATGCTTGGGGCCCCTGGCCTTACCACTGGACCCCTCAGCACCTTCAACTCATCTTTTCAATATGGCTTTGACGTTCCCTGGAGAAGCTCTGGAGATGCGTAGAGCAACTTTTCAAACCCAGCAGACCCCGATGGCAGGCGTAGCAGCAGAATTGTCTCCTTGTGCTGTTTGCAGACACTCCCTGGCTCTGACTCCTGGTGAGCAGCTCGACCTTCTCCTCCTTGGTATCTTCATCCAAAGACAGGGCTCGTCGCAGCTCGACCCAGAGCTGCCGTGAGGAGCCAAGGAGCTCATTTGTGCAAAGTGCCGCTTGGCACATGGGAAAGGGTCCATCAATGTTAGCTCTTAGTATTAATAATAAATCAAAGTGTTTATTACTACTACATGCCAGGCCCATGAGGGAGAAAAAAGATGAATGAAACGCAACCTCCCCCAGTGGGAAGTATCCACAAAGGCCTCACATGAATGAATATATCTGACATGAGGCAACTTTAAACTTCACTACATGGGAATAAAGAAAGGGGGTGTGGAAAGTAGAGGAAAGGGGGACCCTCCATGAGGCCTGGAGTCCTCTGTTATAATCACTCAGTCATCCTCAGTTACATGATGTGTAAAATGGGAATGACTTTCATTGCATCAATTTTACCTGCAAATGCAAAGAATGATCAGAACATATCAGGCCTTTGTTCCTGATAGAGTCTCAAGAAAGACCTTTTCTTTTCCCAGAAAATAAAGCAGAGAACCCTTTCAAGAGGGGACATTGCCTCCTAGGGATCAGAGTCAGTCTTCATAAAGGGGAAGGCTGTGGGGAGGATGCCCTGGAAACAGAACATTCTCAGCTCTCCTGCCATTGGATCAGGGATGATGCAGATGCTGGCATGGGCCACCAGGCTTCCTGTCCTTCATGGTGGAGCTTGAGCTCAAATGAAATCCTGCCTGTGCTCCTTGAGCAGCCAGCCATGGGGGCAGGGATGGGAGAGAGCTGCACGTGTCAAAGATAAAATTAACTCTAGGGGAGTGAAGGCACAGAGTGGAAGAAGCAAGTAGCTGAAAACTAAAGTACTTTCATTCATTCCTTCAGCCAGCAGTTTTATTGAGATCCTACTTGATGCAGCAGTGAATGGTGTGTGAAGTTCCTGCTCCGGTGGGGGAGGGGGAGAATAGATACAGAATAAATAGATAAATAAATAACAGTCAAGTGGTCATACTTACTTTGAGTAAGAGTGAAGGGGGCTTAGGGAAGCAAATAGAGGGGAGGGGGCTGCTATGTTGAGTAAGTAGTCAGGGGCCTGGGTGAAGAAAAGGAGCTGGCTGTGACGGTAAATTGGGAGGGGGTCTCTGAGATAAGGGAAACAGCTGGTACAAAGGCCCTGATGTGGATACATGCTTGGTGTATTTGAAGAAGAGCAACGAGGTCAAGGTGGTGGAACAGAGTGAGTGAGGGGAAAGTGACAGAAGATGGAGCTGTAGGCAGGAAGCAGCGCAAGCAGGACCTTGTAAGCCAGTTTAAGATTTTACAGTCCTAAGCTGGGGGTGGGGAGGGCTCCCCTGGATCCTGCCCTCTCAGCAGGGTCCTGGATCAGTTCTGTGTCTCTTGGTTCCTCTCTCCCCACTCTGCCACAGCCAGGGATGACTTTGAACAGCAGTGTCAGAAGCTTAGCTGAGCCCCTCCGTGTGTTATGGACAAGCATGAAATTTACAATCTCTCTGATTGTGATCAATCAGATTAGGAAATTGAAAAAGACACTGTTTAGACTTCCAAATAACAGTGGCAAATCTTGTTCCCCTGAAGCCTAGGGATTGGTCTGTCATATCCACGCCTGCTGATTCCAACAATCCTTAGAGCCCACCAGCCCCCCTCCACCGTACCCCCTTAAAGCTCCTGCCTGCTCCCCAACCCACCCTATCTCCCCCTCCCTCCCACCTCCCATTTCCACTTGAGATTTTGCTGAGGGAGCTTCCATATGCCACAGCCTGTGTGCGGAGTGCCGTGAAATAAAACACAGAATTAAGATGTCATAGAGACAAAGCCAAACCAAACACAGGAACAATGCCGAACCCTAAAACAGTCATTAAGTAATTCACATCTACATGTGTCTGTTCAAAACAAATATTAAGATCCTCTGGACGCAAATGTTTCTCATCAGGAGAATCCCCTAGCTGCCTGATTCCCAGGACTTACATTCTGCTGACAGCTTTGCCGAGCAGAAATACCAACGGATCACTGTTCTCTGGCTTCATTAAAAGTTAAGCTTAGGCAAGTGAGCTGGAATGTTACAAGACACTTACTACTCCTGCGGGAAGAGTGGGGCCATCTGGACTGCACGTGTGTGCGTATTCATGGTATATGCACGCTCACGCTTGCTGTGGAAATATGCATGCCCTGTCTTGTGCTAAGCGTGTTTCACCCCCATCTCACTAGTCCAGGAAGGAGGGATGTTTAAGAGCCTATTTTACAGGTGGGGACACTGAGGCTCAGAGAATAGAAGTAACCTGCTCAAGAGCTTATTCCTGGGGGGGGCGGGGGAACAGAACTCTGGGTTCTTAACTGGTGTCTTTATACTCCTTGCACTTTGCAAAGGAGGGGAAGCTGAGAGCAGGGAGGCAGGGGTGGCTTGTTCCAAGTTGCACTGGTTTAAGTGATGAAACCAGGATCTGAATTCAGGTCTTCCTGGTTACAGCTTTATTCTTCTCTGTCGCTGGTGCCTCCTGTCACTATGGTTTGGACTGTAGGGTGTGGGCATTTTTGTTTCTTTTGCTCACCTTGTTTTATGTTCAATCAACATAGGTACTCATCATACTTAACTACAGGACTCCTGGGATACAGGCAGGAAACAGGCTACTGTTCTCAGGAATACAACCTCCTTCTTCCTCTCCCTCCTAACCTCCCACTCCACACAGATCAGAAGAACCTTTCTGAACAGAAAGTTGGACTATACAAACCCTCTCTCCCCAACCATTCAAAACCCTTCATTGCCCTTATTGGCTTGTAGGATATAGGGTAGAATGCAGGGCTGACTTCCTGTAAAGGACTAAAATCTCTTTATGGTCCAGCTCCTACCCATCTCCCCAAGACCATCTCTAAAATGCTGTCCCTCATATTCTGCTATGGATGCCTCCCACATCTTCTAATTACCTAAATTTCTCAAGCTCTTCCTGCCACAGGGCCTTTGCACCTGCTGCTGGGAAAACTCTCCTCTCCCCTGGTGCCTCATTTCACCTGCAACATTTGCTTTCAGATCTCAGCTCAAATACTGTTTCTTTGAGAATTCTGTTCAGTCCTTCTGCAATGCCCCAGACTAGTTCACACCCTGAATGACAAACTCTCAGACTTTCTTGCCACTGCAGTTCCGCCCATGGTTCTCAACACACCTGTCATGTCATATTGATTTGTAGGATTGTTGGTTAAAGTGTAGCCTTTCAGAAGGGCAGGAACTTTGTTTATATGCTTATTGGTATAGCTCTTTCACAGGCTACAAAGCAGGAGGGTCAAACAAACATTGATTGAATGCATGAATTACATCACGTTTCTTTCATCAAATCCTTTCCATGCCTAATGGTCTGAACCATGTGGAATTGCTGATTCTCAAGAGCAGCAATGCTGATGCCTCCGATTTGCAGAACACTTTGCGCTATAGAGGATGGGGAACCTATCTGTCTTGTTCTTTACTGTATCTCAGTACCTAAGACAGTGGCACATGGTTGGAGATTTTTTAAATGTTTGTTGAATGAATAACTAATTCATTATTAATTATTGAACATGCAGGTATAAGTCTGTGGTACAGATGAGGAAACTCAGGTACCTGCAAAGGTATCAGAATCGTAAAGCTAAAGGTAAATTGAAGATCATCCAGGCTCCTTGTTTTGTATGTGGAGGATTGCCTAATATATTGGAATAATGCATTAGCTATACAGTACAATGCATATATTATTTATGAATAAATATGTATAAGAATAGGAGGATTTCATCCTCAAAATTCCTGATTGAGAGAGAGATGAGATCAAAGGATTTTAAGGTGTCTTGTCTCTAACTCAGCTCCTTGTTTTGCACACAGGGACTGAGTCAGCCTAGTTAAGTTCTGGGTTCAGTGAATTCTTTGCCCTATGTCATGTGGTTCCATGATCAGGGAACCAGACACCACTCCCTTACCATCCCACCCTGGTGTGAGCTGTGTTGTCCCTCCCATGGCATATGCTGGCCTGGGCATCCTGATGAGATGTCCATCTGTACACAGCCCTTGCCCAGCAGAGGCTCAGCAGAGCAGGTGAGCAGCTCTGGCTGTTTCTAAGATCATATTTCATAGCTTCCAGCAGATAAGGGAGCTTTTGTTTACCAGCATCCCTGCCCCAGCCTCCCTTCCAGGTGGCAGGTGATTCTGGGGCCCAGTCCCCTCCCACAGTTGGTAGATGTCTGAATAGCAGTGCAGGATGAACCCAGGACCATGATCTACCATGTGGACAGCTGTTTTGGGTGGGAAAATATCACCTTTTATGGTCACTGGCATTTCATTGAAGTCAGGATGGGAAGGCCAAAGGGAACTTTTGGGGAACTCAAATGAAGCCTCTTCATTTTTAAGTGGGGAAACTGAGGCACAGAATGGGCATAGGGCATTTCATCTGTATCAGAAGGTTAATGCAACAACTATAACTGAACCACGAGCTTCCTGACACCCTCAGTTCTAAGACACCACACTGTTAAGAGTTCCATGGGAAAAAGGGCAGAAAAATCAATTTAGCCCCATTTTGCAGAGAAGACAAATGAGACTTAGAGATGTGACTTGACTTGCCTAAAGACAAACTGTGGAAGGACATACCGTGTTGTTTTTGTTAAACAACCCCATTGTGCTCATTTGATCCTCACAACAGGACATGCCATTTTGCAGATGAAGAAACTGAGTCTCAAAGTCTTATAAAGATCCAGAATACACACCAACCCCATGAAGAATAATAAAATCTCTGCCCCAAGAATGTGTGCCCTGAGCCTGGAGCCGTGGGACAAAAGAAGGAATGGCATGGCCATCTCTAATCACTGGCCAACATGCGATGCCAGTGTGACCACCCCCACCCCCCATGAGTCACCTCCTTTTCCCTGAGCCTTATCTCTGAGGGTCCCAGCCCTTTTCAACTTACCCATGTTTGCAGTACCTTCTTCCAAAGCGGAGTTTATAGATCACTGTGAGCTTTAATGATGGAGTATAGAGGGATTGGAGAGGGAGCCCAAAACATCCAGAGGTAGTCAGAGTTTGGAGCCTCAGAAAGAAACCTTATTGAAAGTGATGCCTGCAGAGGCCAGATTGAAGGGAGACGAACTGGGTGTAAACTGCATTGGAGATTGAGTCTAGAAACCCTCCTTCCAGGTGGAGGCTCTCATGACCCCCCCAAGGAAAGGACATGTTGGCAACTAAGACAGTTGGGGGTGACTTTCAGAGTCATCTGTCTCACGTTCCCTTGCTCCTCAGTTTAGGGAAGGAATCCAGCCGGAAGTGACTTGTCTAAGTCATGAGCCAGTAACACCATTGACCATGTGTTCACACTAGAGCCCCTGTGGGTTCCAGAAAGAGAAACAGCTGGCATGTCTGTTGTCCACTGACTGAGCCCATCCACACCCCAAAACTCTGGCTCACCCACTCCGGGTTGATGGCATTTATATCTCTTTAGCAAATCATCTCTCAAATCGTCCCCTTCAGTGGTCTAAGTGTTCCCAGATACTTTTGAGACTTTCTCTCAAAAATGCAGCAACTCATGCTGCAGTGGGGCAAGGTGCCATCCAAGTCACAACCATGACGACTATCCTGGCTCTGGTATTTGGACCTGCCCCTGGTCAAGAAGAGTTTGTTGGCCCCCACCCAGACCCACCTTGGAAGGAACTGACTTCCGTTCACCATGCACACGTTACTCTGTGACAGGCCAAGGGAGGGGTATTGCATAGTTGAGTGAATCCTGTAGTTAGTGAGCATGGTATGAGTTTTTCTCCACCACCTACTAACTGTGTGACCTTGGGCAAGTCACTTTACTCAGTGCCCTCATCCCTGGCACACAGTCAAAATTCTCTAGCCTGAGTGATGGCTGATTCTTGGTATGACTGAGGTTCTGAAATGGTTGTTCTGGATATTTAGACTTATGGTCCAAAGAGAATCAACTCAGCAGAGAGAGAGGGTAAATGATTCTGGGATTATATTCCTGACCTAGAACCTTGAATCTCAAAATTGATGGGTTCCTCCTATTATACAGATGAAGAAAATAAGGCTCAGAGAGGGAAAGACATTTGCCCAAAGTCACACAGTGACTCAGAAATCTCCTGTTTATGTCTCTACCTCAGTGACCTCCTGAATGTCCATTTTTCAATTTCTTTATTTGTCAGTGTTTTAATAATAGCTACTAACAATGGGATTTAACTCTTTGCCGTCATGGAGTGAAATGCTTCATTTGCAATATCTCTATCAATCTGTCTACCTATCTGTCTGTTTATCATTTATCTCACTGCAATAAGTCACTTAATTTGTTCCACAATAAGGAGATACTATGACAACTTTGGCCTTGGACATGAGAAAATTAAGGTTCAGAGAGGGTAGTAACTTGCCAAAGTTCATACAACTAGAGAACATCAGGCAACATCAGAGTTGCAACTTGCATCTTGTGCTGGTAACTCTTACTGATTCCTATTGGAAATCTCTGCTCTGCCAATCTCCTGGCATAAGAAGGACAAATTGGAAGAACTGAAACCACATAGGGAAAGGATGTCCTTGACAAGCCATTTACATTTTCCAATATGTGGCTCCACTCCGTTCCACCCCGGCGCCACAGTGATGCATAAGACAACTTGGCTCAGAAAGACTGTCTACTCGTACTATCCTTGCTTTATTTGGGGTGAGCAAACTAACCAAGAGAATTTGATGCTCTGTTGATGCAGCCTTATTGGAAGCAGGTTTCCCTAAGGAAAGAGAGAGACAGAGAGAGAGAGAGAGAGAGAGAGAGAGACAAGGAGAATAAACCCTTCTTGAGTGAGAAATTTAGGACTTCTAATTGCAGTGTCTACCCCAAGTTGACCCACTAAGTACCACTATTTTGTAGCCATCCTTTTCTTCATAGGCATAATATTTCATGCTTGCTGAGAACTTGATTCATTCCTTTACCTACTCTTCCATTCATCATACATTCACTCATCAGCTGTTTCTCCACCCATTTATTTCTCCATGCAGTACTTAATCATCCATCTGTTCATTGATCAAGGAACCATTAATTCATTATTTCATCCCTTTGTTCATCCATTTTCCATCTATTTGTTCATCCATTTTTTCTCCACCTATATTCTTCCTCCATTCCTCCATCCACTCATCCATCAACCAACCAACTAACATGTATTGAACATGTATTTTGTACCTTTCTTTGTCATCTCCCTATATATATATGGAAAATAAGATTTATTAATGTCATTTCCTGGACAACAAAAACAGTAGTTCAAGCATTCATTTTGCAAAACCTTTAGGGCATAAAGTCTGGGATCTGGAGAGGTTATTTAGCATGTCTTAGGTTACTCAGTTTGGCAGGGTTCTGGCAACTGATTATCAATTCACACATTTGCCATGGAGACACCACTATTCCTGCCCAGTTGTGTCTTTTGAACTCCATTTACTCCTCCCTGTCCTGCCCTTCCTCATCCTTCTCCTCATACTCATCCTCCTCTTCTTTCTTCTCCCCTCCTCCCCCTTTCCCTTTTTCCTCCTTCCCTCCCAGAGTTCATCTCTTTCTATTCTGGAGAAACCTTTTCTTCTGCTTCCTCAAAACACTCTTAAGTCCATAAATTCCCTTCTTCTAAAGGTTTTCACTTTTCCAAAAGCTGAATTTCATAGTCTTACTGTTTTCAAGCCTAATACAAACCTCCCCTAAGACAAGAAGGGTAGAACTAACCTCTAGTTTCCTTAAAAAGTAAAAAAAAGAAAAGGAAGTGGAAAAACACACATGGATCAATATATCAAAATATTGTCCCTTTGCATATACAACATCTCCTTTAAGTGCTTAAGCTTTTGAGATGAGTGCTGTTGTCTTCTCCCGTTAGCAGATAAAGAAGCTGAAGTTCTAGAAGGCTGTATCACTTTTCCAATGTAACAGCGCAGTTAAGATGTGGGTCCAGGATTCAAACCCAAGCTTGAAGTCCCAAACAGTCAAGATTTTAGCCACAAAATCCTACTAACACAGAACCGTGAGGAAAAGCATCAAAATTACTCAGAAATGGGGAGTGGTTTACCAAGATCATTCATCAGGTCAGCAGAATGGGAGCCAAGTTTGCAGATCAGAGGTACATCAATCAGTATATTTAGTGGGTACCACCTGCATGCACCTGGACCAATGCTTATCTAAGTTTAGTCTCAACACCACAGATAAAAATCCAGAGAAAGAGTTATTCCTTAGAGTGTCAGCCAAATTACAAAGCTATGCAGCTGTGTGACTTAGGGCAGAGGGGTAAATATTCCACAGTGAGTGTCAGCACTTCAAATAATTAGTGATGCCTAGAGCACAGTTAAGATGGCTTCTTGGGCTATGTCTCAGCTCAGTAGCAAAGAGCACATTGATTGATTAGCAATATCTGCTATTGATGCAGATTAAGGTGTTGGCGGTATGCATGCTATACATTTATCTTGCCCAGGAAGGAAATGCTACAGATTTTGGAAGGATCAGATCAGTACCAATCACTGAATGCTTATTATACCATTGGTATCATCCTCTTTTACAGTCATCATTTCAACGAATGCCCCTCACAGGACACAGGACATTTCCCTTTTCACTCCCCTCAATTTTACAGATGTAGAAACAGAACCCAGAAAAGTGAAGTTACTTGCCCAAGGCTAAAGAATCTAGTCAGTGGCTAACCAGCTCTGATAATTACTGTTAAATACATAAACCATTCGGTTGATGAATAGAAATGTCGATAAAAAACAATGCCGGAAGCTGTTAATTACTGTGTGGATGTATATATTTGGCCAGAAGGTGTTGTTCTGTTCATGTCCATACATCCACAACATAGTGCCCTGAGGCCGACTGGTACTCAAAGCATATTGGGTACTAAGACAGGCACTGAGCCAAGCAGCCTAATGGTTCAGAGAGTTAAGGGATTCATGGCACCTCTAGGAAACATCCAGCTTGGTGGTTGGCACAGGATCAATATCTGTTGCACCAATGGAAGCTAGACGAGGTGGTGACCAGTGGGATTTGGAAGACAAGATGGAGACAATCTTGGTGAAAACAGGGCTCAGCTGCCCACTGCTGATTCTAAAGATGTCAAGCGAAGTAGACATGTTTCAGGATCAAGTCAGGGAGCTGAAGCAGAACAAGGAGGAGGAAGTGGGTGTCTTGCGCCAAGGGAGATATTTCTGGCTTTGTGTTCTGCCAGCAGGATGCTGGGAGGCTATGGGCACCTGAACTGCTGCTGGCTCTCTGGAGCTCCAAGTCAGAGCCCTGCCAGCTTCTGTTTGCCTAAGCCACCTGGATGCTCTGTGAGAGGAAGAAGGCAGTAGGAAGGGGCAGCCTTGGGGAGCCCACTCTTCTGCTACCCCCTTTTCTTGCTGACCAGTTTGTGTTAAGTCCAAGAAAGATTTGGCTCATCTGTTGAGTTGGCATATATTGCATTTTGAAAGAGTTTCAACTGTGAAATCACAGTGAGGTGGATAGACTTATTGTTCCCATTTCACAGATGAGAAAACAAAGACCAGGAGAGTTAATAATAATAATAGTAGTAGTAATAATAATAAAAAAAAACCCACAATGCCCTATAGGACAGGTGATATATTATCTTTAGCTTGCAAATGAGAAACTGAGGCTCAGGGAAGTCAAAAGTTCATCCAACCCAGTCCTGCCTGATTAAGATTCCTGTACTAAACCTTCTTACAAGTCTATATCTTTGTCCATCAAATGTGTTTATTCAAGCATTGCTTAGTCATTGACATTTCTAGAATGTTCCACATTTTCCAAAATACTTTATGTATATTTGTGCCTTTCAGCTCTAAGTTAGCTGGAACAGGTATTCTTTTTCTTCACATCCTCTGACACATCAAAGATGGTACCTGGAGTTGGGAAGGGACTTTCTGCTCTGCTCTGTACAGTGTGGTTATCACATGATACTTTGAACAGTTTCAGCAAAGGAACCCCTGTACTACATTACACTTTACTTCCCCAAGCCTCAATTTTATCATCTGTAAAGGAGAGAAATAAATTTCTTCCAAGGTTACTGTGAGTGTTGGAGGTGGTAAATTGGAAAAGAATCTTACAGAGCTGCCATCGGAGAGAAGCAGCCAGCTCTACACCTTGGAATCTGCTATTTTATGAGTGAGCACATGTTTCTCTTGCCAGTTTTCTTTAAGGGCAGGGATGGATGGTTCTGCTGAAGAACCAGTCAAGTGGTTGTCAAGGTGACTGGCTGGCGTTAACCTGGTCGTATGTGACTGACGAGTAGCACGGAGTTTATCCTTACCTTCCTCTTCTCACTGCTCGCACCCCTGACAAAGAAGCAATGCTCATCCAGAATATGTGAGTCCAGTGACTCCAGCATTTCCAGGCACTGGTCCTGTGCTCAGATTCCAGATGTGTTGCTCTCCACTTGGGCAATCACACCAGAGCTTAAGGCAGAATTGGGTTAAATTGTTTCTAGGTGCGAGCAGCATCTCTGGAAAAATAGAAGCAACAAGGAAAACACAGAAATCTATTGACCACTGGAACATAGCTTTTGTGATTACAAGTCATCTATTGAGTCATGCCCAGCCCTGTCTGTGGCTTATAATTATGCCTGTTTGGAGTTTTCTCCAGTAATAGCGGGAGAGGAAGCATTTCCAAGCTTACCCTAAGTGCACGCTTGCACTGGCCACAGGTCTGGAATTGGTTGGCCAAAGGGTAAACTGAGAAGTTATACCCTGGAAAGATGAGGACTTCCATCCTGGTGGATCCACCAATCTTCTGGAACCTCTTCCCAGCGCTCCTCCTCTCAAGGAACACATTCTCTTACCCTAAGGAAGTGTTGGCTGGGAGCGCAGATCATTTGAACTTGAGGAATAAGCAGCGGAGGTGTCATCTGAGGTACTACAAGAAGATCTTTACACAAGGTTAGTGTAGTTAGAACAGTGGCTTCATTGAACCCATTAATTTCTTCCTCTGTCTTCGTCCTGGGTGGAAGGAAGGACGGCTTTTGCTTCTTGAAGCCAAACAGACTTACACCATCATGTGGCTTCAAGGCTATGGAGCATGATCCAGTAAACAATAAGAAAAGTGAACCAAGGTTGCAAGTCCCACTTGCTGTCAAAGCACTGGCCAGGAAAGGCCCCTCTTCTACCTGTAGTCTATCAGGGAATGGGAGTGACAGGGTACACCCTTGATGCTAAAGAGAGAGGGAAGTGTCACCAAGTCTCATGTCTCAGTGGACAGGGAAGAGAGTTTGGAATCTGCCTCCCCCATATAGAAGACTTGCTTTCCATCACTGGATCACATACACGGGTGAACATCTACAGCTTCTCTAAGCTCTTCAAGTGAGTGGAAGGTGGCATGAGAAACAGCAGTTCCCATGTGTTGAATGTTGTTGGGATACCAGCCAGGCACTGTGCTAAGCTCTTCCCAAGCATCTTCATGCTTCCTATGTAACAGCCAGGTTCATGTTGCTATTCCCGTTGCATAGATGAGGGAGCCAAAAGAGAGGAAGTTGTCGATGAGATCACATAGTTAGGAAGCACTGAAGCCAGAAGCTGAACATAAACCAGTTTCTAACCTTTAGAGCACACTGTCACTGAGGGCACAACTTTCAGAAGTGTTTTTAGGAGGATGAAACATGGTGATCACCCAGTACCTGACACACATCTAAAGTTGATCAAATGTTGGCTACAAAGAAGGGAGGAAGGAAGAACAGGAAGGAGGGAGGAGGGGAGAGAAGGAAGGAGGGAGGGAGGGAAAAAAGGAGGAAAGGGGAGAGGGAAAGAGAAAGAGGAGAAAGGAGAAAGAGGGAGGGAAGAGAAAGAGAAGGAGGGAGGGGGAGAGGGAGGGAAGGAGAGAAAGAAAGGAAGGAGAAATAGGAGAGAGGGAGAAAGAAAGGGAGGGAGAGAATAGGAGAGGGAGGGGGAGAAAGAGAGGGAGGAGGGAAGGAAGGAGAAAGAGGAGAGTGAGAAAGAGAAGGTAGGAAGGAGAAGAAGGAGGGAGGGAGGGAGAGAGGGAGGGAGAGTAAAAAATCTCAACTGTGAGAAATTTTAATCAACAGGAAATAATCTCCCCTGGTTGTTTTCTTCTTTGCAAACTGGTACCCCCTTTATTCACATCTTGTTCGTCATGTTCATGTTGTGGAAAAAGGTGTATTTATGTGAGTGTATTTATATCCCAACCTTGTGTGACCACTTGGGATGTGAGCCTGGACTAGATACAGCCTGAATTCATTCTCCCAAATTCTTAGAGATTCAGAGCTCCCCAAGCTTGTCAGATCTCTGGGTCTATTTCCCATGGGTGGGGGGGGGTGGGAGAAACCAAGTCAGTAGGCAGACATAGAGGCTGTCGTGTTTTTATTTCAAGCTTTCTGAAAGCTGTCCCTTTCCATGTCATGACAAAGTACCCAGGTGGGGCCACAGGACACCCATCAGTCTTAATTACCTTAGACACTAAATTGGTACAGGGCAGGCATCTGATGGTAGAGTCACTCTCAGCCTCCTCTGGGGTCCAGTCTAAAGGAGGGGATTCTCATCCAGTTTCTGCGATCAGAAAGACCAGGCTGGACAGGAAGGTGGTAGCAGCACCCAGCACCAATGGAGAGCTTGTCCAGTCCCAGGCTCTGAGCTGAGCACTGTATGTGAGTGAGATTGCTTTGGCCTCACAATGGCTCTGCAAGGCGGCTGCATCTTCATCGCCCTTCTGCACAGCTGAGAAGCATGGTTTTCAGACAGGTTACAGCATTAACTCAAGGTCACACAGTGTCTGGATGAAGCAAGGACTTGAGTCCCAGGTTCTGGGTGCCTTTGCCCTCCCACATTGCACCCCGTCATCTGGTAGAGCGTAGTCTGGGTCTCAAGGAGGAAAGGCATGTGGGAAAGGGAGCTAAGGTTTGGAATGTGGCTGTGATGGAGAACCTGGTCTAAGGAGATGGAGCCCAGCCTCTAGATTGCACCACCTTGCCCTTGGCCCCCTTACCAGTGTCAACGGACCAAAGCCCACACTGAATATCCTCGTATCCCCAGCACTTCCTGCACCCCATCCCCTGGGTTTGGTGGCATCTCAAGTTCCTGATGCTCTCAGGGACATGCTGCAGAAATTGCAGCCAGGCTTTGCATAGACCGCAGACTATCAAAAAATGAGGGCAATTTTATATATACTTTTGGTTGATATTTCCCCTACCTGCTCCTCCCCAAGGGTTTGAGGCTGTGAAGCAGGTGAGCTGGTTGAGATTATGGGGGGAGGTCACCAAGTAAAGGTGAGAAATCTTCTGTGTATGATTATCGAGATGTGGCTAAGCATGTCTCTGCAATCAAGTCCTCTCAATGACAAGGGACAGGCTGGTACAATAAGTACCAGCCCTCTGGTGCTGGTACTTACTGTCATAGCCTGGAATCTGTCACTCCCACCAGCTACTCTCCTATCTCCATGGACCTTAGGATCTCTCCCATGTCCCCATGGTTCTCCTCAGCAAGGCTTCATGGGAAACACTGTCACCTTCTTGTCCTCTCTATAGATGACAGCCTCACACAGTTGTCACATGAAGGAGTGATGAGAAGAGGCAGCCAAAAAATCTAGAGACGAAGCTAGGCTAGAGATGTTTTAGGCTGTTCATTAAAATGAGGCTGTATTCTGGGTTGGAGATGTGGCTGGTTTTTCTTAGCTTTGAAAAATTTGTCATGTGTTATATTTACCCTCTCATTCTAAATAAATATTCCCTTCAGACCCAGTTTCACTTTGGAAAGTGTATGTGATTTTGCATCTAGAAGGGCTACCAAACAGCGCACACTGCAGGCCCCACACACCTGGAGGGGGGGTGTTTCCTGGTGCTAAGCCTCTGGAACCCTGAAAGTCCCTTGAGTCCAAGATTGGTTGGGACCCGAAAAGTCCATGTGTTTTAAATTACCATGGGTCCAAGATCGGTCATCATCCAAGCCCCCAGCCCCCTCTTCCTCCCGTGGGACACGGTTTCTTAGCACATTTGCCTCCTAGACGTCCCATCCCTGATGTCCCCCTTTAGTGACACAGACATTTATGGAGAAGGACTGAGTTTCCAGGGACCTGGCCAGATTCTGCAGTGCCCCAGGTCTCCGGAGAGGCAGGGAGGCAGTGCGGCTCTCAGGGAGGCTGACTCGTCTTCTGATGTCTGCATTGGTCTGGATTTCTCTTCCATCCCATGGCTGACAGGTCTGATGGTGAACCAGGTAGATCAGGCCTGAGGGGGCTCCTGCTTCCTTGTTTCCAGGAAAGGAAACTGGCCAGGATGGCAGCATCTGGACAGCTCCCTCCCCCAGTCAGCCAGCTACCAGGCCTGGAATCCAGGGAGGAGACCCCTTTCCTCCCACTCTGCTTCCACAGCCTCAGAAAGGAGTGCAAGCACCCGGAAGGCCTTTGGCTTCCAGAAGGAAGAGATGGGGGGGGGGGTGAGCTGAGACTGGAGGGGGGGTGATTTTCTTTTGTCTTCTTGGCAGCACCCAACCCCCCATTATGATTTCCCTGTATTTCAGGGGCCCCCAGCTGGTTCACCCAGAAAAGAGGGGAAATGCTGGCAGCAGCACCCTGGTCCCTGTGGCTGCAGATTCCAGCATCTGCAGTTACACAGAAGCCTAATTTGAAATTAACAGTATAACGGTCTTCCAGCAGGTTTGGTGGTGGTGTAACCTCTCCAAACAGGGGCTGATTGATTCTGGGAGAGGAGGAAAGGGGATAGCTGGGAGCAGGCTGCTTGCTGGAGCTCTGAGCTCAGGCTTTGGTCGTTAACACCTTCCTGTCCTGATCCTGGAGAAGATGGGTTGTCAGGACTTGAGGGGCTCCCTGTCACAGATGGGGAAAGTGAGTGATAAGCATGTAGTCTGGGGAGAGTGAAGTGCAGTGGTTCCCAACAGTGAAACCTGTTGGGGATTTTTCCAAAACACGAATGTGCACATTAGGTCCAGACATGTTGATTTAATAGATTAGGGGGTGCTGTCTGGGCACCTGGATTTTTCAACACTCCTTAGGTGATTCAGCGAGGATGGGGAGCTAGTGGCATGGTGGTGAAAGAACAGAGACATCTGTGTTTGGATCCTAACTCCATTGTTTTACAACTGTGCCCTCAGCAAGAGATTTCATTGCTGTGAGCCAAGGTCTTCTACATCTGAAAGTTGAAGCTAGTAGGGAATCAAATGAGGATTAGATCAGGTATAGACACTGAGTGCTTCAAGCAGTGCCTATGGTTTTCTTAGTGATCAGTCCATGTTGGTGTTATTGTTGTTATTTTATTACTAACATAGACTGTTGTTCCCAGCTCCCACATCTGGAAATAGGGGTTCAAATCACAAGTTCACTGAGGGAAGAATTAGCATTCAGGAAACCTGATCCTCTTTTGATGTCCTGACAGCAAGCAAGCTGTGTGACCTTGAGCAAACCTCTTCACCTCTCTGAATTTGGTTGCTTCATCTTGCCAGATGGGTCTCCCAGCCCCTGGCCATCTACTGTCCAGAGGAGATGCGAGATTCCAACAAGATAATGGATTTGAATGAGTTTTGAAAGAGGAATGCACCAGAGGAATTTGAGATATTATGATTATGTCGGCCATTTCAGCCCCCTCGTGCCCTGGCCGGCCCATCTGTTCTGGGAGCTTCTGAGTCTCTCTCTGCCTCCTTTGGCCGCCAGTCCTGAGCTGCTCTGTCTGACATTTGGGCAGGTTCCAGGGAGGATTGTGTCCCTCCTCCATCTGTCCCTCAAGTTAACTCTTTTCTCTCTCCTCCTTCGGTCTCCCAGAGACTCTGGGGTGTGCAGAGATGGTGTGTAAGGAGAGGGGTTCATCTGATTCTTTTCCTGGAGTCAGGAAGCAGCCAGGGATTTGGGATCTGCCACAGTGGAAAACTTGGAGGGGGGGGCCTGAACCCTTCTAGATAGGCGAGGCAGAGTGGAGAGGGCGGTAAGAATTGGAACCCCACTTCCTGGACCTCATCTAATGTTCTGTGCCCACCCCCTTCCGTCCCCCCCCCCCCACTGCCCTGAGCTCTTGATGATGGGCACTGCAATGTGTCCTGTAGCATCATCTTTACTTTCTTTTGGAGGCATCCAGGCCTGTGGAGGGATATCAGGGCAAGGGTGGGGGGTGGGGGGTTGCTTGGGCTGTCTTCCCCCGAGACCCTGCATCCTTCCCCAAGTCCTTCAGCTCCTCCTGACTCAATGTTCTTAGCTCCACAACTACACAGTGGCCCCCTGAGACTATAAACAGGAGTGTGTGACCCCTCTCGCCAAGGACGCTGGGACAGGGAGAGGGAAATGAGTTAGATATGCCAGGCCAGACGCCCCTGGCTGGAGCCTCAAGACACTGGCTTCTGGTTGCAATGGGAGGAGCCTGGGAAGAGGCGGGGCCTGTCTGGGATTGGCAGCTGCCGACCTGCTGGCAGATGGCCTCCTAAGTGGGCCACCCCAGGGTCAGCTTTATGGATTTGCTCATTAACCCCTCCCTCGCCAACTCTGAGGCTTTATGGCTGGGGCCGGATGGGACAGAATTTGCTGGGTTTCTAACCCAGCTCTAGCCGCAGCCCCAGCTAGAGCACATCTTACCTCTCCCCTCTCCACCAGGAGCTCAGTCACCCCTCACATGCGGTCACTTTTCAGCGTGCAGTCAGACTTCTTGGGTTCTCACAACACCTGGGCCCGAGTAAGATTGATGCCAGGCCTTTCAAGGTTTGTCACTTGTGCTCATGTGAAGTTTTATGAATGTTGATGTACCAAAAAGAAAATATCACCTCACAGGAGACCGCCCCGAATATTCGGAGTTGGTCCTTTTGCTTGTTTGCTCTCTCCTTTTCGCATCTCACGCTCTGTCTCCGCAGGACCATATTGGGCATTTTTCAAATCTCAGACTTTTTTTTTTCCTAATGAGCAATACAGTCTGAGTATTTTCCCATGGCAGAAACTATCCAGCCATCTGATCACTTTTAACACTTGCAGAGTGTTTCATTATTGGCCGTTACTAGCCGTGTGGTCACGTGCCGCTTAAGCCTGGTTTGGTCAACAGCGGATATGACGATGCTCCCAATAGTTTGTCACCTCGCCTAGGTGTGTCAGAGGCTGTTCCATCTGGGCTTGGGTAATTGCACGCTATTCTTTTCGTACCCGGACAAAATTGCCTACTGACAGATTTCTCAAGCTGGATCCTGGTAGTTAAGCGCCCAGGACTGTAATTTACCCATCCCCCATGTGGGGACATCATAGAAGAGGAAATGAATTCAGACTTGGTGACTTGCTCAAGGTCAAGAGCTTGAACAAGTTTGGTCTTGGGACTTGAAACTCAGTCCTCTTTTTTGGGGTGAAAAAAGAATGAGGGTGAAAGAGCATGGTTTCTCTAAACCAGCAGAACCGACCCCACTCTCACTGGGCAGAGGACCCGCACCAGGCCTGTTTACTGATTTTTGGTTCTGGGTTAGGATCTTAGCCCCATTTTTATTTGTTGTGTGATTCTGGGCCACTGGACACTTTTCGCTGAGCCTCGATTTCTGTATCCATAAAGGCTATTAAGCTGTAGTTTATTAGGCTGTTGGGTGGATTAGATTAATTAAGAACTTGCCTGCCAAGTGTGTGGCATTCAGTGGATGCCCAGTGATGAGGCTAACACTCCTCCATTGCTGCAAGAATTTGTGGTTTTATTAGTACAAGAACATTACTCTTAAGATCAATACCCTCTAATATCTGCTAGCATTACCTAAAATCTATTGTTATGTAATATCTAATACTATTAGAGCTCTAATAATAATATAGAAACTCCAGTTTGTAAGGGGTTATAAGGGGTTTGTAAGACTTCCAGGATGCTCCTTTTCTCCTCAAGCCTCAGTTTACCCATCCGTGAAAGCAGGGTGCTGCTCATGGTGATTTTGGGGGTGATTCTGTTCCTCACTCCCAGCTGCCTGCGAACATGCATGTTAACTCCGTGCCTGCTAAGAGCTGTTCTCAGCAATCCCCTCCTCCACCACCACCTTTTTTCCCCTCCCCCCTCCAGTCCCAGCCAACTGGCCGCCCCTCCCCCACCAGCTCTTTGGGCCTTTGACACTAATTGATACGGAGTTTCCCCTTCTAATCCTGCCTCTGCCTCGGGGCCCTTGTTCCTGGGGCATCTGCTTGGTGAGAGAAGGAGGAGGCAGGGCCGGCCGCCACCCGCCTGTCTGCCATCTGGTCCCCTTCCCCTCCCTCCTCTCAGCGCCACCAAGACAAATCTGTAATGAATCTGTGGCCCCCGCCCAAGGGGTGGGGTGAGACTAGGCGCTGGCTGGCCTGGGACACAGGCACGCACGTGCGCGCACACGCGCACACGCACGCGCGCAGGCGGGAGACACAATTATTAGTAAAGCTTTTGTGCGACCCTCCCAGGTTCGCTGCAGCAGAACAGCTGCTGGGGGGAGGACTGGGAGCGAGATGCTCGCAGGAGGGGAACTTTAATTATCCGACCAACGAAAGGCATCTTTGGCAGCCCCCAGGGGCTGGATGAAATGGGGGGTGGGGGGGAGTCGGGCAGGGGAGAGAAAGACAAATAAGAGAATGGGGGGGGGGGAGGCTGGGGCTGCGTAGCCAATGGGAGGAATGACAGCAGAGAGTCACATGATCCCCAGCTTCAAAGAGCCAGACCTTCTCCAATCCAGAGACTGAATAAAAGGTTTGGAAAAGTTACAGTTCTCTTCTTTCCAGTGCATCTGCTCTTGCAGGACTTTCTCTGCTTGGTAATGCTGGTGTCCGGGCTGGGAAGCCTAGGATCCACCGCTCCCACTGGCTATGTGAACTTGAGCTAACTGCTTGGTCTTTCTGATTTCTGTATATAATAGAACTACTACTACCACCTACTAGCCAGGTTGCTGAATGTTTACTGAGTGCCTACTGAATACCAGGCGCTTTGCCAGGAGTCAGAGATGGGATTAGGCTGGGGAGGGTTGCAGACAATAAACCAGGAAGCTAATGAATAAAATAACTGAAAATGATAATAACAAATAATGGGTATTTGTGCGTAGAGGGCAAATACCAGCTGCTTCAAGAAACTCTTCTAGATGCTTCACCTTCCATTCATGTCACTCAGAACATGTTCCCCCTTCCTGAGCCGCTGTGGCCCTGCATGATCACATGCACTAATATTTCGTGTATCTCCCAGGAGCATGTATTGTGTGTGTTAGGACAGCCACTGGTATGTAATAGGGAATGCATTGTTCAGATACCCTGCCTACAATAAGGGGTGGGGATGAAAAGTACCAGCTGTCACATGAGAGACCAAAAAGGGGTTTTTTCACTTTAAGATTTCATCTTTTATTCTCAAAACACTGAAAATGGATTTAGCTTATGATCCAGCGATTCCACTATGAGAGTCTAGCCAAAGGGCACAATAACACTAGTTTGAAAGGAAACCTGTACGCCTATGTTGATTTCAGCATGATTCACAATAGGCAAGACATGGAAGCAACCTAAATGCCCCCAACACATGAATGGATCAAGAAGACATGGTAGATAGACAGAAAGAACTCTACTCGGTGATCATAAAAGATAAACTCATGCCATTTGCAGCAACATGAATGGAGCTGGAAAAGACTAGGTTAAGTGAAATAAGTCAGGAGGAAAAAGAAAAATATTCGGTGGTCTCTTTAATAGGGGGAATACAGGGAAACTGAACTAAGTTTTAGGAAAGATCTGAGGCACCTCAGAGGGGGGCCAGTGAGAGAGGGGTCAAAACAGGGACAGAAGAGCACAGGGGATCCCAGGTATTAATGTGGTAGGAGAACTATGGGGACTGCACTTGAGGAGAGAAATCAAGTATTATATGAAAATGAACAGTGAGGTAAGAAATTGAGGTGCCCGAGTCTCCTTCAATAAAAATAAAAATAAAAATAAAAAATTCATCTTTTAGGGTTAAAAATAAGGTATTATTCACTCTTATGATTGTTTAAACAAAACATGCAAGAATTATTTGGGTGAAAATGTGGAGGGACAGGTATTTCCATATATTGTTGGTGGGTGTATAAACCCATATAGCCTTTTGAAGTAGGATATGTCTCCATTGACCAAATTTTTAAAAATTGACTATGAGGTCATTCACTTTTGATACTTATTTTGGAAGAAAAAGGAGACAAGTCCATGAGTATTCATTATAGTCATGTTAGTTGTCAAAGAAAAGCCACCGAACAGCACATATGACCTTCAGTATGAGAAAGGTTAAATAAACTATGGAATAGGAAAACTATGAAATACAGTAAAGTAGTTGAAAAAAGGTGGTGGGTGCATGTATATCTACAAAGATTTCTAAGAATTTGTAAGGAAAGAAAACAAGTTGCGAACTGAGTCACAAATGATAGCCATGTTTTACATAGGTGCCTACCCCAAAGCATTCTGGGTATTTTTCCATAATATATAAAAGACTACCTTCTGGAGTATATAAATGCATATGTTTAGAAAAATATCCCCAATGATGTACCCCAAATTGCCAGTGACTGTGTCTCCTGAAGTAGGGGAAGAGGGAATTGACTATTTAGCTTTGTCTCTGTGGCTTACATTTTTAATGAGGAAGCTTTCCTATGTTACAAGATGTCCCTCTCTGTTGGCTATGTATGTAAATATTAATTTTTTAAAAAAAATAATAGGCAAAAGACATCAAGTAGCAAAAACAAAATAAACAATAGTCTATTAAGAAGTTTAGGATTAGCACAGCTATGTCAGTCTTGCTGCTGCTGATATTGGGATCAAGTAATTCTCTGTTGTAGGGATGGCCTTGTGTATTGTAGGACACTTAGCAGCATCCTGCCTCTTCCCATTAGACACCAGCAAAATCCTCCTCCACTATTCTAGTTGTGACAACCAAGAATGTCTCCAAATGTCCCCCGGAAGCAACATCACCATTCATTGAGATATATTGATCTAATCTGAAGAATCCAAAATGACTGGAAGATTAGAATTGTGCAGACAAGTTTTATAACTTTCACAAATCAGGAGGTATTTGAAAGCTTTGGAAATTAAAAGGAAAGCCATGTGCAGCCACACTTCTCTCCTCCAGGTGGCAGAGGCAAGAGAGGGGCAGAGTTGCACAGTGGAAGGAGCACGTGATTAGAGTCTGGAATTCAGTCCCTTGGGTCTCAGTCTTCTCATCTGTAAAATAGGGGTGCCCAGGTCTCCTTCATGTGGTCCATTGTTAGTCGTGAGCATCTTGGTGCAAATGGTTTGGGCTGTGGAAGTGGCAGGCCTGGTGTCAAGACCTTCCTGGGCAATTTTGGGCAGATTACTTCCTCGGCTCTTTCCTTACCTGTGGAAGAAAGGGAGAGGATGGTGATACCCACCTTGTAGGTTAGATTTGAGGATAACATAGATAATGTCTGCCAGCTCTTAGCATGTCCTGGTACGGTTCAGCACCCAGTAACTGGTAGCCCAATGGTTTGGGTGGCAATGTTTGCAAATTGTGCATTAGCCAGCATCTGGATAGAAACCAGTAGTATTTCCTGAGGGTCAGAGTGTTTTTCCCCATCCCTGGAGGGCTGATGTCTGCCCTAATGTAACTGGTCATCATTCATTCATTTGTGCAGTGTTCACCATGTGTTCCATGTGGGCCATTTGCTTTGGACAGAAATAAACCAAACACAGAGCCCGGCCCTGGGGAGCCCCACACTCCCTAGTAACCTGGCATCCGAGCTGGGACTCGCCCAAGTGTCTTTCTTATCAAGGTTCCCATGACTTCATTCCTTAGAGGACATGTCTGACTTAGCAACATTCCTTGGAGACCAAGCTTTCTGCAAACTGTTCTCTGCCACCTGTATTCCCTACCTTATATTCAGTCTTTGTCTCCTTTTCCCCACTTTAGAACTGTAAGGGCAAATTGATACAATCCTAAGAACTCAGCTTTTCACATCCTTCCTTATTCTTCGACTTGTCTGCTCCCTGCCCCTCCATTTTTTAAATTGACCAATAAATCCCCTAAGATCATCTTGTTTTCTGTTCTTTTCCCCTCCACCCTCCTGCTTTCTCAACCAACTTCCTCCTTCCACCCCACCTTGGCTCCACCTTTGTTCTTTAACCCATGATTCTTTGTTCTTTCTCTGCAAATTTCCTTTATTGTTGTTTTCTTAATCGAAGTATAAGAGACATATGATGAGACGTTAATTTCGGGGGTACAATGTATTGCTTTGACATTTGTCTAAAGTGCCACATGATCACCACAAGTCTATTTCCCAGCAATTCTTAGCAATTTTTCAAATACTTAATACTCATCGCCTATTGTTTTTTTGTCACTTGCCTCTCACCTAAGCATTTCTAGTTTTCCTGTCCCTATTAATAATACCTCCACTGTTTAGTAGAGCGCCTCTGTTGACATTAACCAAGTCTCTATTTACTCCAACTCAAGATAGACACCAACCCAATTACCTTCTGAACTTGAGGGAAGGCACAGGAGCAAAATCTCACCAGGTGTTAAACATCAAGTCGGGAGGTAATGCTATTTACTCCCAGCATGCCCTGGGCCACAGGTGGAATTAACAGAAGGATAGGAGAAAATTGGATCCACCCTCTGCTTCTCCAGAGAGGCCCTCGCCATGGGAGAGCATCATTATTATTTCTTGATTGAGTAAGTGACATAATCTCCAGAATATCAGGTGGATATTTACACACAAGTAACAAACAAAACAAAATCTGGAGTCAAACAACCCAGTAGCTGATTTACCAGCTTGTCCCTGCCAGTAACTTGAAGAACATCCAGTGACCGCACCAACACCCATAACATTTCCAGTTCAATGATGAGAGAATCAGAGAGCCATTATACAGTGTAACTCAGGTGCCTATGGAACATAGTTGGGGGGAGGACTCAATCGCCCCCTTTTCCAATTTTAAGTCCAATAGTGAATCATCTTCCTGCTGAACATTTTCCAGCAAGTTTTAATCATAAAAGTAACACTTGGCAATCATTGCTCCAAAGTACTGCAGAACTATTCGGTGAAAGTCCCACTTTCTTATTTTTTTATTCCTATCACTAGAGTTGGTTACTACTCTGCCAGCTCATATCCTTCCAGAAATGTTTCCTATGAAAATACAACATATTATGCTGCAAAGTGACTTTTTCTACTTAATCTTGTATCTTGGATCTTAAAATATATGACTACGTTAAATCTGGTTGTTTTTAAATAGCTATATGAATGCATCAGCCTTTATTTAATTGATGTCCTACTGATTATCAAGTTGTTTTCAGAATGTTTGTTATAGTAACCATGTACTATCATCCTCATCCTTATTTTGGTACATTTTTGCCCACTTTGAGGGTTGTGTGTATATTGTAAACTATAAATGGAGTTGTCAGTTCTTAGGGGAAGATTGTACCCAGCTGTCCTGCCCAAAGTGTCCACCCACCCCTTCCAAGGATATGAATCTCTTCCCCTGACCTTAAGAATACAAGGAATAAGCTAGACGGGGTGGCATGCACCGATAATCCAAGCGCTGGGAGGCAAGAGGCCAGAGATCGCTTGAGTTCGTGGGTTCAAGACTACCCCTGGCAACATAGCGAGACCTCATTCTTGAAAAAGCAGCCAGGTGTGGTGCTGGGCACCTGTAATCCCAGCCACCTGAGAGGCTGAGGCTGGGGATCACTTGAGTCTGTGGGATCAGGATTACCTGGGGCAACATAGTGAAACCTAGCCTCAAAAAATAAAATAATAAAAAAAAAGAATACAAGGAATGATTAAACTCTGCCCTCTGTCATCCTGAGAGTTAAAGTGAAGTACATACTTGTTTTAATTTCCCTTTCTTTCATAATAAGAGAGGGCACATATCTTTGCCTGTGTATTGCCTATTTTGTATTTTTCTGGGATTGTTTTTCGTGTCATATCCTCCACCCATTTAATAAAATTGGGTCCTTTGTTTTAATTTGTCAGAGCCTATGAAGGAAATGATTCTTTTTTCATGTGTTGTCTCTTAAACTTTGTTCTTTTGTTTGTTTCTGATGAGAGTAGAGGTTCAGAGCCGACTATAAAAGCATTATAGGTGGCTTTTAGAGAAGGGGCAGAAAGTGAAGCTAAATTCTCTCTTCCTCCCAGACCTCTCTCTCTACAAAGAATGATTAGCTATAACAGATGGTACTTGGTGAGTCAGATCAGGTACGAGGATTTAATCTCCTCTCCTACTGCTGGATCTGGGTTCAAAGGAGGGCATGTGTCAGAGAGAAGGAAAAATGGCTACCAGGAGGAGCTGGCTATTTCTCAGATCCAAACCATAGTTGGCAGCCTGGTTCCCATTCTCAAAGTGCCATCCAGGTTTTTAGGAGCCAAGCACAGGGAGCAGATGTCATACAGGAACTCTGCAATTTTCAAATTTAGGAAAGCACAGGAAGCAATGAGGTGGGGGTTACTTTGGGACTGTGCAACTTCCAAAGATGGGAAGGAAATGACCGTTCTCTGTTTATCAGAACCAGTACATCCATGGCTGCTGAGCCCATGTGAGGGTCTTTTGTTAACAACTAATAATTCTGTTAGACTGAGAATACCTTATAGCTTAATAATGCCCCTTTCCATCCATAAACCCCCTGAGACATGTGCCCAAATCTGTTAAAGACATTTGTTGAGGATAAGCAATTGGATATTATTTATAGCAGCATTGATATAACCAAGGAATTAGATATAACCTAAGTGTCCAACAGTGGGATTTATAGTAATATATGGCGACCCACCCAAAAGATGCAGTACAATGAAGCAGTTCAAAGGAATGAGAGCAGACTCTTAAATGTGGGCATGGAACGAGGATCAAGGTGTTGGTTGGATTGTTGAGTGGAAAACATGGTGGCATAGGTGTGTACTTTGCCACCTAGGATTGTAGGGTGGTTCTTAGCCTCCTCAGCACAGAATCAATCCATCAGTAAGTCGCTCTTTTATGAAGATAGTCAAAGTCCCTTCTCCTCAATCTCCACAACTACAAGGGAGTAGAATCCCATCATCCCTCACATGCATTCAGAGAGACTGTGCCTCCAAATTCCCACCACTGTCGACACAGTTCACTCCCTTTCTACATCTCAATTGTACATGGCCACCAGAGCGTACTCCTAAAAACCTACTATCATGTCCGACTCTGCTCAAAACTTCCACAGCTGAGTTTCAATAAGATCTTGGAACCCAACTCCCAATGCCAGTAACTGTGGCAAAAGCTGTGGCTGACTTCTCTTGCATCTTCCTCTCCATCACCTTAGCTACTAAGAGTTGGTTATTTAATTCTGGCTTTGCAGGCTTCATTTGTATTTCTCCCTGGCTTACCGTGTTGGGAGGCGCACACCGGTTATTTATTTCTTTTCTGATGTGATGCCATGGGCGTGGCTGAGAAAGGCCAGGTGAAAGGGGTGCAGGCAGGAGCCCCCTGGTGAACCCCCGGGGGTGGTTCTGCCACTTACTGGCTCAGGCAACAAGTTGCTTCATGTTTCTGTGCCCCAGTTTCTCACCTGCAAAATGGGGGGAAAAGTAGGACAGACCTCATAGGCTTGTGGTGGGAATGAATGAGATAACTGTCATAAACATATGGGGTGTGGAACAAGGTAAGGACAATTATGCCTGTTAAGTGAATCTCCAGCTTAAATAGCCTCATGAGAAAAAAAAAATTTCCTCAAGAATTTTTTTATAGGGGCTGTGCCATCTATAGCCTGGATTGCAAGCTCTTTGGGGCTGTTTTGTTCCATTTCATCACCTGTGAATGGCTTGTGATAGTGTTTGATAAATTTTGGATGGATGGATGGATGGATGGACGGACGGACGGACGGACAGACGGACGGACGGATAAATGGATAGAATTAAGTTCTTCCACACATTAAATACATGACGGTAGACAAGTTATTCTCTCTACCTGTCTGGAAGTGGAAATACCTGTAGGTTCCTTCCAGTTTAAAAGTGCCCTGATTCTGTGTCTGAAATGGCACAGAAGCACCACTTCCTTAGGTGAGCCAACAGCCTCTCTGAATGCTTTCTTTCAGAGTTTTTTCTGCAAGAACTGTGGACTTCAGTATCTGGCTAAGGAGGTAACATATGCTCAGTGGGCAGGCAGCTGCTGTAGTCCCTGAACTGGTGGAGGAGATGGGAAGCAGGAGGTGGGGGTGGCAGGAGTGGAAGGTTCTAGAAAGCGGAGACATGGGTGGGTGAGGGTAGCTATGCCAATGAAATAAGGAGACCAGAATCCTGGAAGCTGGAAATTCTTCAAAGCAACAAAGTGGAGCCCATTGAAGGGAGAGTGGTGAGTAAAGCTTTCTGGCAGCTTTACTTTGCTCTTGCAAAGATCTTCTTTTAAGCCCCTTTTCTGGTCCCCAACAAACTCAATCAATTCACTGGTGGGCTCCTTCTGTCTCCATCTTCCAGGTCCTGTCTTCCCACTTCCCTGCAGAGTGGTAGCTCTGCTCCTTCCCGTCCTCTGGATTCAGTCTGACCTAGGTTCAAACTCTGGCTTTGCAACTTACTGGTTGTGTGACCTTGGACAAGTTACTTAATCTCTCTGATTTCCTCATCATTACCATGGGGGAAATAACTTAGCAAATTTGTTGTAAATATTAAATGAAATAATATCAAGCCAGGCACGGTGGCTCATGATGGTAAGCTTCAGCCTATGAAGCAGCTGGGGCTAGGGATCGCGGTTCGAGTCCTGCTCAGGGCAACACAGCGAGACCTAGTCCCAAAAAATAGCTGGGCGTGGTGGCGCACACCTGTCATCCCAGCTACCTGGGAAGCTGAGGCTGAGGACTGCTTGAGTCTGTGGTACCCCGGGCAACGTGAGACTGCAGTTCCATGGGCAAAAATAAGAGACCTAGTCTAAAAACAAACAAACAAAAATAATATCAATCAAAGGCTTAGCAGAGCACTAGAACCAAGTATGAGCTCAAACTGTCACAGCTGTTAGAGTCAATGTGAGAATACGAGTAGCTGAGGGAGAGAGAAATGCATCTTTTCAGGCACCCAAAGGATGGGAACTAGAATGAATGGCTTTAACTGAAGATATTGGGGAGCAGAGGGGACTAGTATTGAAAAAGAAACCTGTGACCAGTACTCTAGAATGTCAGAAAGGGCGACCAATTCACTTTTTTGTCCAAATTGGAATTTTCATATCCTGGATTTATTTAAAGCGGGGCACACCTTCCCTTCAGTTGACCTGCTGAAGGTTCTAGGACATCTGTCTCTTCGCTCTCACCCCCAGTGGTACCTGAACCTTTAGGATGGTTTGGTCATAGGAATCCAAGACTGAGTGCATGAAGATCAAGGAGAGAGAGGCTTGTCATAGGCAAATCTCCCAGGATGCAGCAGCTCCAAGTTTCCAGATGTTATCCTCACCTCTCCCTGTGCCTTCTCCCACATGGAGGAACTGAATCTCCTTGCCCCAAGTTCACATTTCCCCAGGAGGAAACTGATTTGGCAAAGGTGACATGTAAACCAATTTGAGGCAAATCATATCCCAATTGAAATGCTCTAGAGACCAGCTCTGTCAATATTTAATGGAAGCTTAAGGAGAAAAGTTGAGCGCAAAATCCTTGTGCAATAGGCATGATCAAGCCCCAATACAAGACACATTGACCGTCCCTAGATGGGAATAATGGCTCTTCTGTATGAGAGCTGCCTGCAGATCCACCTCTGCACTCTCCTTTCACTAATTAACCTGGGGTGGGAGGGGAAAAAAAGCTACATGTAGTCCCTGAAATTCTCCAGGATTGGAGTTCCCCAAATATCCCCCACCACGTATTCCCCACAATTGCTTCTGTCTTAATTTTTCACTCTCAGCCCCAAACCCCAAATAATAGCAGCCTGTCTCCTTCCAGCAACAGTTGCCTTGTCACCCCATTAACTCCCAACCGAACACAACTTAGGCATGTTCTACCCCAGTCTTCACCACAGCTCCTTTCTCTGACCATGCATTTCTGCCTCAATTTCCCCAGATGCCTCACTGAGACAGGCAGTGGTGGCCCCAGCCTGCCCACGTTTCTGCAGCTGTTTTGAGGCGCAGGGTTTTGTGATCACTGGCATTTCAGAGAAGAAGGGGGTATTTGAAGGAGAAAGAAATACCAGAGGACTCACAGAAAGGCAGGGACCCGAGAGACCACAGGAAACTAATGGTTTGGATCCTTTAGGGGGACTGGGGCTCTGTGAGAAGCTGGGAAGCAAAGGATTTTTTTCCCCCACAGCACCAGGCTGGCTGATTAACCCTAAGGAGCATGTGTGTGGATTTAGGGGAGCAGCTCCTTCCCCCAGGTGACTTGACTGGTCAGTGGAATAGGGCTGAACCTCAGTCCCCACTTAACCCCTCCATGGAGAACCCCTCCCCCTTGCACAACAATGGGTGGTGGACCCCTTGCAATGGGGGGGTGGGCCTGCAGAACACCCCCGAACCACCCCCCGTTTCTGATTTTGTGTCCATTCCCATCATTTTACTGACAGGACCTGGCGGCTCAGAGTGGGGCGGTGACATTCTCAAGGTCACACCGTGATCGGTTTCCTGGGATGACAGTTTGACTTTCAGTCCTTTTCATAGTGTCCCTCCCATGACTTCCCCCCTCCCTCCCAACCTTCTCACCTGCCTCCTGATTAAATACCCACTGGTTATCCTCCCTCCCCTCAGAGGCTAAGCAGCCAGTGCGAGAGATAAAAATCTCTTGTCTAAATATCTAAATTAAATCCCTGTAGAAGATGCTTACATTGAAGTGTTGGTAAACTCTGTGGCCCCAGGCAGGGAAGAGCTATTCGTCTTATCAGTAGCGTCTGGGTTGAATGATCCATTTCCAGCAGCGCCGGCACTGAAAGCCTGAAAAGGAGAAGGGTCTGGATGGAGGGGGCGCGATTCCGAGCGGGCGGCAGCTGAAAGGCGGCCCCTGGGGGAAGCTGTCCCGAAGAGCCGCGCTCAGGTGTGAGGAAGACAGGCCCTGTGAAAGCGCGAATGAATCGCCCGAAATAGATGAGATTTCTCTCCGTGGTAATTGCAAGCGGCGCCGGCGAAAAGGTTTTATATCCAGAGCACAGGAAGGAAAGCGCTGGGGGAAATAAAGAGGGTTTTACTTGGGGGGGAGGGGAGGCAAGAATGAGGAAGGGATTTCTCTAAATGGCGGGCGTGGGGGGTGGGGGTGGGGGAGGGCTGATCAAGGTGAACTTTTCCAAAGGGAATTTTTTTGTGGGTGAACTGAAAGAGGAAAGACTCCCCCCACCCCTACCCCACCCCCCCAGGAAACTAAGAAAAGGGGTGGGGCAGCGGAATAGTGACTCGGAGCAGGTGGAGAGAACCCTGTTACTTGGCGACCTAGCTTGTGACTCCTCTTTCCCAGCCTCGTCCATACAATGGGAACAAGCAAACAGCAACGAGAGAGCTTCTCTCTCAGCATCGAACTGCAGACGCCAGGCTCAAGAGAGCACCTGTGTCTGAGTCCATGTATATTCAGGCAAAGCTCTTCTGGAAGTTAGAAACAAACGGGAAAGGGAGATAAGAGAGTGACCGGAGGTGGTAAGGAAGGGGAACTTGTGTTATTGGAATATTCTGCTTCTTAACTTGCGGGAAACTCATCGAGCTACTTTGGTGATTTGCGGACTCTTCTGAAAGTATATTCCATTTTTTTTTTTTTTTTTTTGGAAACTGGGTCTTGCTATTTTTGCCCATGGAACCGCAGGCTCTCGTTGCCCAGGGTATCACAGACTCAAGCAATCCCCAGCCTCAGCTTCCCAGGTAGCTGGGATTACAGGCATGCGCCACCACACCCAGCTATTTTTTGGAACTAGGTCTCACTATACGGGCCCCAGGCGGGACTCGAACCGCGATCCCTAGCCCCTGCCGCTTCATAGGCTGAAGCTTACAAGCATGAGCCACCGTGCCCGGCTTGAAAGTATATTCCATTTTACTTAGATATTTTCTTTAAAAAGAAAAAAAGAACCCGTTCTGTGCTCCTACTTTCTCAGATGGACCCTGGAGTCAAGTTAACTATTGCCTATCGTTTCAGCAGAGAGTAGAGGAGTTGGAGAAACGTGCAGAGTAGCAGTCTGGAGCAATCAGCTGATTTGCAGCTAAAGGGGGCGGGGAAACGCCAGCTTGTGGGGGCCGAGAGAAAGGACTTCTGGGACTCAGCCTAGGTGCTGGGTGAGACGACCCTGCTGGGGACTTGGACGGGAGCGTGCACACCACTGCCCCCCAGTGGCCATTGATGGCAGAATCCCTCAGAAAAGGACTGGGACTCCCAGGACTGTCCTCACCTACCAAGGACTGTAGCTTACTTAGTACTGAACAGAAGTTTGTAGAAAAGGATGTGCTTGTGGCGCAAAGGCTTCTCTTTTAGAGACGACTTCGCTTGGCCCTCTGACAAAGACTTCATGTTTATTTGCTCATTAAAAAGAATCCTTTCTCAAGGTCCATTCTGTGCTCAGGTTTCCAGCTACAGCTGTGGTTATCACCCTGGCGGGCCCAGATTCCAGATGGTTGTTTGAGGCAAAGAGATGATTCCCATGGGACTTCCTTGACGGAGAGATAGGTCCTAAAACAGCAGCAGAAATTTAAGCCAGATGCCAAGCAAAACTTTCGGACTGTAATCTTAGTTGGAAATCCACTGGATATGAAGGAGGGAAGCTTTACTGGACATAGATTACATATATCCTGGAGTGGAGTGGCCGGCCACAATGTAACTAATATTGGCAGTGGGACTGTGTATAAAGCTTTGTTACAAATGTCTAAACTGAGGCCCAGAGAACTTGTGCCAGTTAAGTTGTTTTCTAAATCTCAGAAATCACAACGGGAAATGGTGAACTCAGTAAATTAAATAATGGGGACTTAGCAAAAATCCCGAGAGAGTGTCAGTCCAGCAACTCATGACACCTTATCTGGGCTCTACCATTATCAGGGAGATAATGATGTTTCCTCTTAACTACAAAAGGGCTGCAACAGCTCCGGTCATTACATGCAGACATAATGAGATGAAGCTATCTTTTTCATGTCCTGTTTTAAAGACTAAGAAAACCTTCCCTGAAGGTCTCCCAGAATTAAATCACATGCTTGTACCTAAGTCACTGTTGAGGAGAATGGGCTTTCCATGGTTCATTTTGATCAGTTAAGATTCATTCTCTGGTACTACAGGAGGGTCCACCCTTCTCTTATGAGGCATGCTCTGTTCTCCTAACCCAAATGCCAGAACAGAATGAAGATGCTAGTTAGCAGTGGGGAGTATCTGCTGAATGGGAAAGTGAGGTGTCCACCTGTGAAAAATTAGAGGGTGTGAATCAATCCTTGGCTACCAAATGGAAAGCAACTGGATGCCATGCAAAAGAAGTTCTAGGAATAGCTCAGCACTGAGTGGCAGGGTTATCGCTATTCTTCTTTCTTTCCTTTTAGACCAGCAGCTCCCCAGGGTGGAGGGACCTGTGAGAGCTAAGGTATTGAAAAGCATAACAAACTCTCTGGTCCCTGTGAAGGATGGCATGATAAAGGTGTCATATTATCAAGGCCCACTTGGGTGTTGGGGCAGTGCTAGTGCCACAGTACCCTTCAGGCACTGAGCTTGTAGGGCACACCCAGCTGTGGTCTTCCCAAACCAGCCAGTGTGTTCTTAATGTGCAAACTAGATTGTGTCAAACAGCTTCTTAAAACCTTTATATTATCCCCAGAAGAGAATGTCAACCTTACCCTTGCTCTCCAGAGCCCCAAATGGTCTGCCTCCACCTTCCATATCATCCCTTTGCTCCTGTGTCACTAGACTTCATTGGCTTTCTTCATTGACCCCAACCCAGCACTTAATAGGTGCTCAATAAATGTTTGTTGCTTGGCTCAATGCAATGCTCTTCGCAGCACTCCTCTTACTGGTCTCCTCCTACCTTATTGTGGGTAACCTCCTGTTGATGCTTCCTCCCTAATAAAGCCTTCCCTTATTGCAAACGAAATCCCATCAGTTTCACAGAGCTCTAGACTTTTCGTCACGGTGCTCATCGTGGCTGCTTTTGATGTATTTACGTGTTATTTACTTGATGACTGTTTGCTTCATCCATGTGTGCATTTCAGAACTTCTTGCTTCTGTCTCTTTCCCTAGCTGTATCCTCAGTGCCTGGCCCATCATGATGACTCAAAAGTAGCCTGACAGCCTGAGAGGAGGGGATGCACGTAGCCTTGCCCAGCTTGTTGGGGGCTAGAATCCACCATGGTTGGCTTTCTGCCTCAATTCTTGTTCCTCCTCACTCAGGTTTGCCGCTGCCTCCAGGTGCTTCTCTGTGCAGTTAGCCAAGGTGCCCTCTCTGGATGGCTGGATTCTGGCTGATGCATCCTGGAACCGGGACACCCAGGGTGGGTGGGTGCCAAGTCCAATAGTCCCTTAGCCTGGGTGCCTTTGGGCAGCCACCAGTGGCACACACACACACACACACACACACACAAACACACACACACACACACACACAACAACCCTGCTCTTTGCAGGTCTCTGCTCTGTGTGTGTTCTACCCCCAGCCTCTCCTTGTGTGTCTGGGCTGGGCTGGCCTGCCTCCTCTAAGAGCCAACGTGTCAGCTTTGATCTTTTAATCCAGGATTCACCAGAGCATGATTGACAAGCATTTAAAGTGAGCTTCCCTGGGGCTGAGGCTGACTCTTGTTCCTGTGCAGGGATGAGCAGGCTGGCCAGGTTCCTGCATTTGATCGTGGGGCCTTTGCTGCTTTTCTGAGCCTCCAGATGAGGCAGATGTTGGGGACCATAACATGCATCTTTCAGGGCCCTCCTGGGAACGCTGGATCTTCCTGACCATGTGTTAGGGCCATGGAAGAGCCCAGCAATCCGGAAGCACTTGCTGTGTGTCAGGTCCTATTCTGGGTATGGAGCAAATGGAAGGAATAGGTGACATCCTCCTCCCCTACACAGAGCTTGTGTTCTACACGGGGAGGCACCTGACTCAAAAATTGCAACAGGGACCAAGGAGAGTTTGGACGAGGGCCTGGGAAGAGTATTCTGAATATCCAGAGCAAAGGGATGCAGGTCAGGTATGTGCAGGGAAACAAAATATTTCTAAGAGAAATGAAATTGATGTTGAGAATTTAGCCAAACAAGGAGACTAGAGGAGGGACGATGCTGGAGAAGAGGACCAGTGTGGAGAAGACAGGAAGCAAGAGACAGTTGCTCGTATTTCAAAGTCGTCAGCGTATCTGGTGCAAGGCATAAGCAGTGAGAGATGAGGCTGCTCAGTTAGGCAGAGTCCAGGTGTGAATGTCATGAATCCAGTTTCTGGACACAGCTCTGCAAAGATAGGATTACATATACAAGGATTTCGCTAGGGGAGTGCCTGAGAATTAATGGGAAGAGAGGATGGGAGTAGTCACGGAAGGTAGGGAGAATTCCTGACCTTGAATGAAAGAATCTACCCAAAAGAGACCTCAATGTGGGTACAAAAGGACACCTGTGCCCAGATGTTTACTGCAGCACAATTTATAATTACAAAGTCATGGAAACAACCTAAATGCCCCAAAACAGATGACTGGATAAAAAAAATGTGGTATATATACACGATGGAATATTACTCATGAATTAAAAATGACAAACTTGATGGGTTTGAGATAACATGGATGGACCTAGAAGAAATCATATTAGCAGAAACAAGCCATAAGGAAAAAGACAGAAACCAAATGGTTTCACTAATGTATGGGATATAGTGAAAAAAAAAATAAAAGCCTTGAGGAAAGTCAAAACAAGCTAAACACCAAAATGAAGCACACAACTATGAACAGGAGGGAAAGAGGAGGAGGGGGGGGGGCAAATTCTTGAGATTACAATGTTGTGAAATTTATATATAAATAAATTTAAAAAAAAAAAGAAAGAGTAAGGAGAGGGAGAAAAGGTTGAATGGAAGCATCCAAACCGACTGCGATGTAAAAAGGAGGTTGGAAAAGGTACTTGGAGGGCCCTTAAGCTCAGTCATCCATCAGAGGAGTTCTGTACCTACCTGCCTTGGTGTCTCAGACTCCTAGCATTGACTGGGGGCATTACGCGGGAAGGACAACCTTCCACAAAGGTCAGAGCTTCTCACTGAAGGCCTCTTAGGTTGAAGATTACTCTCCATCTTAACTGAAGATCAGGAAGGTACATCCTCATGACCACCATCTCTGGATCTGGTTTTATTCTGAGGTGAATGGGAAGCCGCAGAGGCTTTTCATTTTTGATATTATGAAAATAAATCACTAGCATGACTATGGAGAGAATGGGCAGGAAGAGATCAATAATTAAAAAAAAAAAAAGGGTGGATGGAGCAGTTGCCAAGGCCCAGAAAAGATGTGGCCAGGACTTGGGTTATGGTTATGATGGGTCAGAGGGAGAAATGGACAAATTGAAATTCCATTAAGGAGATGGAATAATTCGAATTCTGTGGTTTTATGTGAAAGGTAAAGGACTCAAATTGGAAGAGATAGAGGGTGAAGGGAACATCTGTGAAGTGCCCCTTGCATGCCAAGCGCAGTGGATGGCATGACCATTTCATCATTTAATTGCTACAACAACCCTGTAAGTTTGATTCTAGATAGCTGCAATAGTGGATCCCCTATCCACCCACACCCGTCCAGGTGATTAGCCTGATTTAATGATGATATTGCCATTCTTACACCTGTAATTCTTTTAGGAATGAATGTGTACTCCAATGCATGGCTATAAAACATAAAGGGATTTAGGGGATATATTCTCTGTAAGGAATCACATTTTAAAATGATCTTTTCTTCTGGACATTCTGGTATCCGGGTATGATTATCTCATACTGTCAGTCAAGGTGAAAAGGCAACCTGAGAACACAGCCCTCCCATGGGAGAGCAAAAAGATAGAAAGGACCTGGATTCTGGGTGACATCACAGAAACACAGAATAAGCTCACCCTAGAGCCCACACAACCATATATGATTAAGGTCATATATTCCCTTGTGGTTATCACCAGCTTGAGTCACATTTTCTATTTTTAAACTCATAGAACCCACAATCCCTGTTTTATAGCTAAAGAATCTTAAAGTCACCCACTTGCTATATGGCAGAGTAAGGACACTATCTCAGATCTTCCTGCAAATTCCCTTCCACTCATCAGTGATAATTTTCTTCCTTGATGTTAACTCAAATTGTCAGACACTAATAAAGCTAGAGATCTTACCCTGTATGATATTAACATTCAGGGCAGTGAAAGTCAGATCTGTAAGCCTAAATTGTGCCTTTGCTGAATACACTGCAAAATGCAAGTTATGGTGAGGGATATGGATGACCTGCTTTGAAGAGTTTACGATATAACTGAGGAAAAATGGACATTTTTGGAGAGCAGAATAACAGATCCCATGTAAGGAATTCTTGTTACACGTTGGACAAGGGGATCAGCTTATCACTCTTTTCCTCACAATAAACATCAGGGTATTTACTATGCCTGTCTCCACATCACAAATACAGAGGCTACAAAGTCAGTCAAGATCATCAAGATGATATAAATGGTATTTAGGGCAGTCTGATCCAAGAGACGCTGGTAATCACTATGTCTGGTAATCACTATGCTATCCTTTCTCCCCCATCAGATTAATTAAAGCAAGACAGTATCAAGCTAAGTGGTGCACGTACAGGATGATAATAACTGAGATGCTTCGGCAACATATGTGCAGGTGTTAGGCTCATCCTCAGCAGTTCTCAAACTTGAACATGCCCTGGATCACCTGGAGGCTTAAAACCCTGATTTCAGAGCCCTGACCCCAGTTTCTGATTCAACACATATGACCTTGTGTGTGTGTGTGTGTGTGTGTGTGTGTGTATGTGCAGGGAGGAGTGGAGGTCTTGGGATTTGTATTTCTAACAAGTTCACAGTTGGTATTGAATAGTAGGGATGACACTGGGAAAGCCACTAACTTAGGGTAACTCTGTAAAGGAGAAATTCTGATGCACATCCCCTGCTTGGGACAAGTGATCACGAACAACCCCTCTGTCTACACTCACAGTGGGTAGATCCCAGAACCAGGATTTGAACCTGGTTTGGCCTGACTACATAGTCTGTGTGCTAGCCCTTTGCACCATGCTGACTTAGAATAGAAACACATCACAAATTCAGGAGGAGAGAAGGGCGTGGACTTCCTGGAAGACAAGGAGATTTCAGAGGAAAGAGAACCTCGGTGGGCTCTAGACGTGACTAGACATGCCACATGTAGCTGTAAAGACATTTGGCCATGGATGCCCCAGGTGGAAGGGGTGCAATGAGGACACATATTCCATAAAGGGAGGTCTAGACAGAAGACACAGCTTGGAGTAGGGAAAGAATGGGGTCTCAGGCAGGTAGGACTGATTAAGGAAATCAACACCAAAACACATAAACAGGTGGGAAAATTGTGCCCTCCACATCCAAGGGAAGGCACAAGTAAGACCTTTTTTTCTTTTTATTTATTTAGTTTTATTTTATTTAAAAAAAAATATATATATATATTTCGCATCTTTGTGTTCCCCAGGGTTCACCCACCACCTCCCCTCCCTGATCGCTCCCACTCAGTCCATCCTCCCTCCTGAGTTGTGTACTTTAGTTTGGTTGTTAACTTGTTTTGATTTTTCCTCCTGGTCTTCTGTTTGTTTTCCCTATGTCCCATATATTAGTGAAACCATTTGGTTTCTGTCTTTTTCTTTCTGACTTGTTTCTGCTACTATGATTTCCTCTAGGTCCATCCATGTTACCATAAATTCATCAAATTTGTCATTTTTAACTGATGAGTAATATTCCATTGTGTATACATACCTCATCATTTTCATCCATTCATCTGTTTGGGGTCATTTGGGGTGTTTCCATGTCCTTGCAATTATAAATAGTGCTGCAGTAAACATCTGAGCACAGGTATCCCTTTGTATAAGTATTGAGGTCTCCTTTGGGTAGATTCCCAGAAGAGCAAATGGTAGTTCCATTTTCACTAGTTTGAGGGTCCTTCACATGGGTTTCCATAGTGCTGGACCAGTTGACATTCCTACCAGCAGTGTAAAAGTGTTCCTGTCTCTCCACTTCCATGCCAGCACTTGTTGTTACCTGTTTTTTTGTTTTGTTTTGTTTTGTTTTTTGATGTGGGTAAAACCTTTTTTCACCAGAGGGGCTGAGTAGGCATTGTTCTATTACCCTGTTCACTCCTTCAGGTGAGAATGCAGAAGGTGGTTTGGATATTACATCCCTCCCCCTCCATCCACCCCCAGAAGCTTCTCCCTTATTCCATTCAAATTTCCTGAGTCACAACAAAGGACAAGGAAGAGGATTTCTCCTTGGTCTTTGAGTGAGAAATGATAATATTCTGTGATTGATGGCACAAGGAGTGTTAAACCAGAAGGAAGCATTGGATGAAGATGTGGAGATAACAAGTGTGGTGAGCAAACATCTCCAAAAAACAAATGGGTTTTTCCCATGTGGTTGGCAAGAGGAGTCATCAGGCTAGTAGGTAGAAATCCCAAAGGAAGACAGGATGTGCTGGTGCTGCTGTCATCCATCAAGCTGGTCACTGAGTCATTCAACCACCAGGTAGCGAGACCCCACTGTGCCCAGGAAGGTGCCAGGTGTCCGGTGACTCAGATGGTCCTCTCTTCATGGTTGATCTAAATCCATCTGTTACCATTTGGCTTGGTTGAAGTATTTTAAGTCCTTTGTCAGGGAGAAGAAAGGCGGAGTCACTGACAAGCCCTTCCCTTCCTGGCCTCCTATCTCTTCACACCATGATATGACCAGCTTTGATTGTAAAGACATTTGCAAATATTCCAGAACATCAGTCAGAACCGTTCTCCTCCAGGAAATGGGAGCCTTGGATTAAACGCAGACATGACTTGATCAGGAAAGCAGTAAGCCAGTTCTGCCAGGTGATATGGGAGGAGCCTGTTCTGATGGAGGGGGATGTTTCTCTGTGAGGAGGGCCTCCCAGCTAGTGACCCACCCCCAGGGACCTGGACAGCTGTCCCAAGGCATATCCAGGTTTGGGAGAGAAAAGTCCATCAGTCATTCATGCCAAAGCAGGGGAATGTTTCATTCTCTCATAGAGTCATTAGGTGGGTAACATGAAATCAGACAGTGACAGGAGGGTGGAGGTAATGGAAATATGAGAGAAAAATACAGGGTGAGGCTCCACATTCTTCCAGAGCACATGTTTTTCTCGAAATCCCCTCTACTGCCCAGCTTCATAAAATGTCAGAAATTGAGGGATTTGTGAAGAGTGACTCAAAGAACCACCAAATGAGACAGAAACCATGCAGAAGGGAACGAGGACACTTTTCCAGAAAACAGCCAGCTAATCTCATAGAGCTGCAGATGAGATCATAGGCCACTGATAAATGCTCTCTCAGTCATTTTGTAAGCCCAGGAAATCAAGCAGAAGAATGTGTGAGAAATAAAGGACAATGTGCATAAAAAAATGTTTCATTCTGCCTTTGTACTAGTTAACCCTACTTTCTGATAAAAAAGTAATGATAATAATAATAATAATATATGCCCCTTGTGAAAAGTGTAGGGAAACAGAAAATCAAAATTATTCCAATCTCATTCTTTCAAAGTAAATGCTGTTACCTTTTCATTGCTATCCCTGCAGTCTTTTGTCAATGTATATGTGTTTCATGTTCTTTTTGGCAAAATTAAAAGCAAATTTCCATAGTTTTTTAGATTGTCTTTCTCAATAACACATTGTGAAATTTCTATCATGTCCCCTACTATTTCTTCCCCCAATATTGAAAAAAAATTTTGGTGTGTACCATTCCAAAGTCTATATTCTATGAATATGTTAGGTTCAAACATATAAAATTAGTGATATTTGACCTACTTTAACCTACATAAAGGGCAATTTTATATGGTTCACCTGCATTATAATTGATTTCTCTAGTCTGACATACATTGACATTTAGACTGTTCCCAAATGTTCTCAATTATTCAAGTTTTGCAGTGAACTCTATTTGTGTCCAGGTCTTTGCTTGCTTTGTGATTGCTTCTTTATCACAAATTCTTATGTACTAGTTATACCACAGCTTAAATAGTAGACATTATTAGCAGCTTAAATAGTAGACATTATTAACTCAGTACTTCCATGGATGAGGTTTGCCTGTGTTTTTGCTTCAGGATTTTTCATAGTCTGCAGCCTACTTGTGGACCAGAGCTGAGGTCTTATCTGAAGGCTCAACCAGGGCAAGATCTGCTTCCAAGTTCATCTGGTGATTGTGGGCAGGATTCAGTTTGTGATAGCTGTTGACCTGAGACCTTGCTGAATTATTTGTCATCTAAGCTTCAAAAGAAACCCGTGCTCCTTGATTATTGCAGCACTGTGTACATAGCCACATAGCCAAGCTATGGAAACAACTCAGATGCCTCAAAATAGATGAATGACTAAAAATTTAGTTAATTACTGAATAATCTCACATATGTGGGATATAGAGAATCTTCTCTCCCCCCCCCACAAGTTAGAAAAGTCAAACTTACAAGCTGATCATAGACCTGAAGCATACAGCAAAGGAAGTGGGGGAAGGAGGCAAAAAAGGGAAGGGATGAACACAAAGGAATCTAGTGATGGTTTATGGGTAATATGGTGGCTGGAAAACACAGAGACTATAATGATGTAGAAAAATAATAAAGATAAATAAATTAAAAACTAAAGAAAGCTCAGAGTCAGATGGTTGACTTCATTAGTCAGCCAGGGAAGATTCTGCTAGCAATATGTTAGAATCTTATGTACATGAATCACTCAGACAGCCCATCACCTTTGCTGTATCCTTTTGGTTAGAAGCAAATCATAGGTCCCTTCCACATTCAGAGAGAAGGGCTTGCGCAAAGGGTGGATGCCAGAGGTGGAATTATCTGAGAGTGTGTCCATGATATCTCAGCAGAGGAATGGCTAGATAAAACGCTACAAAGCATTTGTAGGATCTTAAGATTGGCTGATGAGTTTTGGAACTCATCATGAGTTTGTCTTCCCAGTAGCAGCTCATAAGAGAGCTTACCAGTGATGATTACAATCATTGTGTAAAAAGTCTTTCCTATTTGAAAAAGAAAAGATATCCTATTTTTAATTTATATTTCTTCAATATTTATGTTTATATAAATATTTATATAAATTTATATTTATATTTATTAATATTTCTTCAATAACTTTTTTTCATGAATACCTGGCCACTATATGTCTTTCCTTTTCTTTTTTGTAAATTACCAATTTAGATCTTCTAACCACTTTTTTGAAAAAAAAAAAACATTTTTAATAAGAATTTTATTGACTGTCATGCATATTTCAACTATTGTTTTTCAGGTTTGCCATCTGTTTTAAAATCTTGGTCACAAAATTTACAAGAATATTTTACATGGTCAAATTCAACAATAATTTGCTTTGTGATTTCTTCTTTAGCTTTTGTTCCCAAATAGTCCCCAACCCAAAATCAAGGAGATAATCACTGGGGGGTTTTCTTTTCTTGGTATTTCATGGTGCAATATTTCTCTTTAACTCATCAATCTCATGTTTTCTTCTCACCTATCTCACCTAGGTGATTGCATCAGGGATGGGTATGAGGATATCTCGGTGGTATAGACAGAAGGATGGAGGTTAGAAATCCTAAACCTGTGATTTGTTTCCTGCTGTAGTGCATAGAGTAGAGCTTCTGGGAGAAATTGTCAAATAAAAGAAATAGGTCTCTTTGTTAAGAATGTCCCCCGTGTTTTGCCATGAAACATGATATTCTTTTGTTGGTTTGAAATAGATACTTTTGATTAAACTTATTCTTGCTTCTCTGATAGATGATGGCTTTAGGGGAGAAGGACCTTAATTTAAACAATACCATTTCTTTCTCTTTTTTATTAATCATTTTGTTGTTCACATATTTATGTACATATATTTATGTACATATATGTATTACATCATTATATTCCCTGGAGTTCTTCCTTCACCTTAACACCCCTGAACCTTCATCTTGATCTTCCTATGCTCCTCCCTTCCCAAATTTCCCCCTCCTACTTCCCCCTCCCTAGCTGCTTGCCCCAGTTCCATTGTTAGCTTATTTTGACTTTTTATTGACCTTTTGTTTGTTTTCCCTATATCCCATCTATAGGTGAGATCATCTGCTTTGTCTTTTTTCTTTCTGACTTATTTCTGCTAACTTTCTAGATCCATCCATGTTATCATAAATGCATCATTTTTGTAAATGATACCATTATTTCTTTTTCAACATTGGACTGAGTCTCATTGGTGGTGGCACATTTATCACTAAATAAATTTTTGTATACATTTATTAATAGTTTATACAGGATTTTGGCATGTAGAGTTAAAATTAATTGGTTATTATTTTATACCTGAGTTATGTTAATGTAATCAAATACTTTGGAAAACTTTCTCCTTTTTCTAGGCCTAGGAACAAGATCTATATTTTGGCTTTGCTGTGCTTTGAAGTTTGGGGAATCTAGAGCTATCTGGACCCACAGTTCTCAACAACTCTTTCTGTAACAATTGTCCCATTCTCTGCTGTCAATCATCTACTCAATTTTTCTGCCTCTTGTGTTCATATAGAAACTAATGTTCCCCTACAAAATGACAAAATTGGCCATTCACTAAGAGTGTTTAAGACTTGTTTGCTAAAGCTACAATAATTCTGTAACATTAAAACTAAATGTTGACCTATAATTATATTCTTAATTGTATATATTCATTTGTTCTCTTTAATCCTTGATTAGATAGGATGAATACTCTATTTTGCTGTTGATTTCTGCTGAATAAATTTTTATATATCAGTAGTTTCCTAGTCTTTCCATTTTTCTAATTCACCAATGCCTTCATTTATTTTTGTTATTCCTGTTTCCTCTTTTCTGTTTTTAGTAGTTTTAATGTGAAAATGTTTGAACACATTAAAAATTAAAGTCTATAAGGCACCCTAATATATTCAGGAGCATACAACAATTTTTAAGATTTGGTCATGTTTGTTTTTTGTTTTATTTGCTAAAGTATTTTAAAGAAAACCCTAGAAATCACATCACTTTATCCCCACATAATTCATGCATCTCTGACAGAATTTCCCCCTTATCTTCTGAGATATTTTTCATGATTTTTTTATTCTCCTTCTTGCATTGATTTTTCTTAGTTTGTTGAGTTTTCATCTTTTTTATGTAATAAAGGCATCTGTGACTATGAATTTGCTTTTGTGTACAGAATTAGCAGCACATACTAATAAATTCAATATATGCTCTTGTTACTGCCATTTTTACAGTGATTTCAAGTTGAGATTTTGATTCTTGGTCTAACTACAAGAGAGAATAAATGCATATGTGTCCTTTTGGCCGTTGTGTTTCCCGATTTTGAAGAAATTCTCTGATGATGTCTTCTGGTGACATAGAGACCTTTTCCTTTTCCGTCTTATCAAGAATATTCCTCAATTTTCCTCCTTATTGCAGCTCTCCATTGCTGAGTCTGCATCTTTATTCATCTTCTGAATTTGGAGTTTTTTGCAAATGCCAAACATTGTTCTCTGATTTCTTAGACCACAGAGTTAGGTTTATGTTAACCATAAACTGGAAGCCTATATAGTTTCTAATAAAAACTTAAGTCAATTTTGATGGGCTGTTTCAGGTTAGATGAAGAGAGAAAGGAAACCTTTAGTCTCTTCCGTCTTGTAGATTCAGCTGTTTGGAGCCAAAGCCAGTGATACCTTTGACAAGAAACTTGGCCTGTGCAACAGATTTTCGTTCTCTTGTCAGTGGGGAAGCCACTGTCTTAGGACAGCAAGACCCCAAGAGTGCCTGACGGCCTTCATGACCAAGTATGAGTCACTGCCATAGTGACTTCTGTTCATATGACCACTGGCGGGACTTCACTTCCTCTAGACAAGGTGTGTCCCAACATCATCCTGGGACACTTGCTTCCACAAGATCTCTTCCATCTGCTGGGCCAGCTGTCTTGAATACATTGTGACTTCAGCTGAACTCCAGCCTTCTTCTAGGCTCACCCTGCCAACCTCTGTCTTGCTACTACTCCCTGTCTCCTTACAGCTTATGAGAGTCATACCTCCTGAGCTTCTAGCATAAGCAGAGTATCTCATGGTTGAAGAAACAGCCTGGTTCTCTCTCTCTCTCTCTCTCTCTCTCTCTCTCTCTCTCTCTCTCTGCCTCTAGTCTGTTTGCCATCATAGTGGTACTTTGGGGATGACCAGGGGAGCGAGGTGAATGCCACCCCTTGGCAAGAGCCTTTCATTGCCAGTGTGGCTCTAGGCAGACCCCAAGTGCATAAGTGTCCAAGTTTAAGGGAGAAGGAGAGGAAGAAGGAGATAGTAGGTGCAGAAAGCAAGGAAGTAGGGGGAAAGAAAGAAGACCCAGGACAGAGGAGAGAGCAGGTCTCCAAGGCGGTGCCCACTTGTGCTTCTACCCTCTGCCCTAACCAACTATGGCCAGGGTTCCCTCAGATCCTTGGGTGATGTTTGAGGAACATGATGATGCTCAGATTATCATTCTGGGTAAGTTCCTTGCCAATCTTCTTTACTTCAGGCCTTTTCTGGGCAAAGAGTGCCCAGAGGATTTTTCAGGTCTCATTCCAAAAGGTCTTAGAAATGGATTGTGATAAAAGCCACAAAGGGGTCTCAAAGACAAGTGGATACTCATGCCCCCTGCTGGTGAAAGCGACAACTAACGCCACCTCTTTGTCTCCAGTTCTAGAGATAGACCATGCAACTGGCCTCTTTGACTTAGTAGGAGGATATGGGCAGAAGGCAAGAAGGAGGGAAGGAGAGGGAGATGAGGAGGAAGGGAAGAAGGCAGAGATTTCAGAATCAATGTGACCCAAATTGCAAAAGGACATACCATAGGAGGGAAAGATACTTTGGGAGTTAAGAACAATTATCAGAAAATAGATTTTCCTGTCTAGGATGGAAAAAACAGATGCAGAGTCTGGTGGGTAGGATTGGCAGGGAGATTAGGAGACAGGGCACCACTAACCCTTCAGGATGAGGATTGGATTTCTGTTGAATTTTTAATAGATGTCTGCGTGCCTCCCCATCACATTACAGTCTGGGTGAAAGATTACCCAGCAGCATCAAGGGAAACAGATCCTTGGGATCTAAGATTTCGTTGCCAACGACCATCTTAACATGTGGACTTTCTTTATGGGTCAACATGGTTGATTTATTTATATGTAAACCCTGTGGGTGTCCACTGGACCTCCCAGGCTGTGGTCACTGCAGGGATAGTTGACTTATATATGTTGTCTGGGAACATGGTAAAGTCCCTGTGTACATTTAATAAAGAGAAGGAAGGTGTGAAAGTGTACCTGGACTACTGCAGACTCCAGGGCTGGCAGTTGAGATACCTGAACTCTCTCGTTTCAGTTCCATTAATTCTAGATTCAATAGCATCACCTTTCTGGGCCTCAGTTTCCTCAATTGTCAAAGGTAGTTGGTAACCCTGGTTGGTCCAGCAGGTCAATGGGGTATGATGATGGTGGAGATACTGGGGGCATAACTAATTCAGACAAGGATAATAATATTGCTGTGTCCACTCATTCATTCAACAAACATTTATTGGACAGCTACAAATGTACCTTGGACTTTGGTGGGTGTTGGAACCCAGCTGTGAACAAGGGGAGTACCATCTCTGTGCCCTTAATCCAGTGGCTGCACAGACAACCAACTGTTCTCCTTTGTCTTGTCTATAGAATTGCTTCCTTATCCTTGAAATTCAAAACACTTACCAAAATTTCTAGGTGTTTGTCTTTATTTATTTTTTTGTTTGTTTGTTTTGAACTTACTCAGTCTATTTGACTTGCCAATAGAGTTCAAGTTCAAGAAGTTGTCCTTGAACTTAGACAAGTTTTCTCTGTTTCTGCCTGCTCTTTTAGCTTCTGCTGATAAGACAATTTTGAGTATCCTGGATTCATATCACCATATCTCTTCTTTCATCCCCATCATTTTCATATCTTCATGGAATGTATAAGGGGGTGGATGGGAGCCCAGTGATGGAGAGCAGATTATCAGCTATCTCAGCCCTTTACCCCAACACTCGCTAAATACCAGAGACCTGAGCATGAAGCTTCTTACATATATTAGCTTGTTTGATTTTCATGATCTCCTCATTCTAGAAAAGCCACACATATTACTTCCATCATTCAAATGAAGAAATATGAGGGGTGAAACCATTAGCTTAAAACACTAGCTAGTAAGTCCAGAACTAAAATTCAAATCCAATGTCTTGGAGTCTAATTAAATGATCTGATTCTAGTCATAAATCTCAATCTATCTAATTTTGTTGGACCCCTTAACTTCTCTTTGCCTCAGTTTCTTCATCTGTCATGGGAGGATGAAATCCCCTAACTGGTTTTACAGATAGGAAGATTCCATGAAATGGTATCTACGAGAGTAAGCTGAGTATGAAAGTTTGTAGGTGTCTTTTGATGTAATTGTTATGATATCAGTGGCTTTTCAATTCAAGACTAAAACAAACTATAGATGTTTGAAAGGCAGACCCATGATATGGAGCCCATGGACATTTTTAAGCTGAACTTTTAGGCAAGTAGAATAAGTGGTAGGATGAGTTTGGGCCCCAGATCAATCTGAATCCTTCAGTACTTGAAGGAAATCTTATGTCTTTAGAAGGATCCAAGATACAGTGTGTCCAAATGCAGTTCATCTAATACTGCAGTTGATTCTTGATGGAAAATCATCTAGTATCGGGACTCCCTTATGTTAAATAGAACAAGACTGAGGTGGTTAGATCTGGATCATGGCTGGGGGTGGGGGTGGTCCCAACTGAGCATGCTCAGTGGAAGGAGAGGGGGGAATAACATCTATCAAAACCCAATGTTCAGTATGACTCGGTCCTACCAGGAGCCTTGTTTGAAGACAAGGGACCAGGTGGTTTCTATAGGATCCCCAGCTCCAGGAGTCTTTGAGGCCATGTCACCTCATCATTCATGGAAACAGGCTTCAGAGCTAGATGTGACCTTGAAAACCACCCAGTTCCATGCCTTTATTTGGCTTGAGTTCTAGAAAGAACTAGAACTTTCCCAAGAACACACGGCCAGTGAATGGCAGAGTCCAAACCAGAACTCAAGTCTCCTGACTCCCCGTCCAGTGCTCTTTCCAACAGACCAACTGTCTAGAGGGGAGTTTGAATTCCAAGTAGGCTTTGGAGTAGGGGATGGTGGACAAGGGGGGTGAGTGGACAAGGTGGGACCTTGGGAAATGGGGAGACACAGACTGGCAGCATCTTAGTGCTGCAGACCTGGTGTCTTTAGCAGATCGGGGAGAAGAAGGGCAGAGGAGAAGCTTCCAGTTGGACAGGCAGGCTTTGTGGCAGAAGGAAGAAGAAAGGGTCTCCTGGTGGAGAAAAGAGAGCGAGAAGAGGGAAAAGAGGGGGAAGAGGAGAGATGAAGTAGGACAAGAGAAGACAGCATGACAGAGAGACAAGATTTACAATAACTATCAGGGACACCACAGAAATTACTTTTTGAATGGCATTTAATTGGTTTATTAGTGTAATTTGGTTGCAGTTTGATTTGATTCAAACCACTGATGTGTGTCATCCACCAAGGACACTGCCAACCTTTACAAACAGCCAACAAATGGCAGAACTTGTGGGGGAAGTGGTGGTGGTGATGGGGGCAGGAAGGCTAAGAGACAGGATGGACAGAGATGGGGGAAAGGGAGAGAGGGAGAAGACAAAAGAAGAAAGGAGAAGAGAGAGACAGGGCAGAAAGCAGGAGGGAAGAAAGAGAAGGAGGAAGTAGGTCAGAGCTGAGGAAAGGGGAGAGATGGAGAGAAGAGAAATAAAGGAGAAAAAAGGAGGCTGGAGACAAGGTGGTGATAAGGGGAGCATGAGGAAAAGTAAGGCACTGGGAGAGGTTAAGGGGAAAGAGATGAGGAAAAAGTAGATGCAGCTCCGGGAAAGTTAGGAAGAGCTGAGCATCAGAAAGCAAGAGAACGTGAATGTCACAGACAAGCTGAGGCAGAAGCAGAGAATAGGCAAATGAAAACTGGACCAAGGAGAGAAGGAAAAAGCATGGGAAACAATGAGTTGCAAGTGTACACACACACACACACACACACACACACACACACACACTCACACTCCTCAAATCTCTTGATACCCCAAGAATGCACTGTTTGGGCACACTCTGCACCCCTGGCACTGGGCAGCTTTCCAGCCCCCTAAAAAAGAAACCCTCTGTGTTATTGGCCCTGCCCCCATAGGGTACCAGGGGTTGTAGCAGAGATGAGCAGTTCTTTGGGGGGGGCGCAGGATGGGGTGCAGTGTAAGGGAGGCTCAGACTGACACCATCTCAGCACTGCAGATCTGGAGTCTTAGCAGGTAGGGGAGAAGAAAGGAGGAAGAAGTAAGGCTTTCTAGGCAGCTCGCCCTGACCCCCAGCTCAGGGCAGGGCCCCCAGCAGGTGGTGGCCATCTTGCCATGCAGTAGTGCGTGGACGCAGGCTTTGGACCCAAACACACCCACTGTGCAGTGCCGGCCAAGGGTGTTCACCTCTCGGAGGGTGCTTTCTCCACAGCATAGGTGAGGGGAGGCCCTATGCTGTAGGATTGCTGCGAAGAACCAGTGAGTTAGAAGTCCATGGAAGTATCTAGAAAAACCTTGTTCCCTACAAAGTGCTTGGTACAACATGGCTTTTGTTCATGACGAAAGAGGCCACCAGGCCACCCAGCAATGTTGGCAAATATTCGCCTCCGACAGAATTGGAGAAGGGCAGTGGGGTTATGAACACAAACCCTTGAAACCTGCAAAGACCTGCGCTGGATCTGGCTCCACCACCGGATGACCTTGGCCAAGTTCATTACCTTGCTATGCCTCAGTTTCCTCTTCTGTGGAATGGGCATGGAATTCAATGCTACTTCCTAGGCTGTCCTTGAGGATTAAATGAGATAACATGGAGCAAATGCTTAGAGAGGGCTGAATAGGAGGTGTTGGATCCATATTAGCCTTGTTTATTAGTATCTCTGGCTCAGCTAGGGGGTAGTGGGGACCGAGGACCCAAAGGAGACACCCCCTCAGTCACAGCGTTGGTGTGGAGAGGACTTTGAGCCCAGTCCTTGTTTGCTGGCTTAGCTCACGCCCTCCACCTCTGTCTGTAATTACGGAAGCCTCGTCTGTGGGGCTGACACTAGGAGTCTGGATTTGTCTCTAATGCTGATTCCAGGGACCTGTAATTTTCATCAGAGCCACATGACTTTTTATGGAACTGCAAAATGCACACGCAGCTAATGAGCTGTGATTCTGAAGAGCTCCTGTCTTGATTGGGATAATTGTTTTTATAAAGAAAATAATTAACAATCCTGGTGACCCACTGATGGGAAACAGACACCACTTTGGGCAGCATTAATTACCCCGGGGCTGGTTTTCAAGACCCCTTGATCCTATGTCACCCCGGCCTGGACAGAGTGAGAGGAAAGAGGGGATCTTGTTTCTATTCTCCTCAAAAAACCTCTGCCAGGGGAAGAACACTCACTTTCTGTCCACACTGCAGCTCACCGGAGGAGTCTTGGACCTGCATGAGACACTGGAACCCTAGAGTCTAAGCTTGAATTCTGTGGAACAATCTGACCAATGACATAGTGTATTGCTTTTTTTTTTTTTGAGACTAGGTCTCACTATTTGCCCATGAAACTGCAGGCTCACGTTGCCCGGGGTGCCACAGACTCAAGCAATCCCCAGCCTCAGCTTCCCAGGTAGTTGGGATTACAGCACCACGCCCAGCTTTTTTTTGAACTAGGTCTCGCTGTGTTGCCCCGAGTGGGACTCGAACCGCAATCCCTAGCCCCAACCTCTTCATAGGCTGAAGCTTACAGGCACGCGCCACCGTGCCCAGCAGACATAGTATATTGCTTAGTAGGAAGTTTGTGAATTCAGTCTCTGCATCATGCATTAAGGTTCACAGAAGGGAGAGAACTTGACCAAGCACTGGACCTGGATGTTGTTTGATTGCTTGTTTTTAATTTCACTACAATATCTGAACTCTGCCTAACCTAACCCCCTCTGAAAGAGCCAACGCATCAACAATGTATTTTTTTTTTTTTTTGGCTGAATTATCTGGGTACATTTCTGTACAGTTCTGATACCTGGGCTTGGGAATCCATCTCCCAGCCACTGACAGTGGGATGTTCCCTACTGGGGACAGACTTCCCCAGGGGGTTGGTCCAGCTCCTCTCCTCTCCCGTGTTATATCTGGGTATGTTTTAGTTTCTGTCTCATAGGTACAGGGAAGGTGATAGCCTGGAGTATTACATGTGAGGATTCTGCACAGTTTGGTGTCTTAGTGCTGGTCTGTGCCACTTCCTTGCTGGGTGACCTTGGGAAAACCTTTGTAACTATCTGCTTTTAGTTACTTTACCTTTAAAATGGGGATAAGCAAGGAACTTATGACATATTTCATGAGCTGTCCATAATGTGACAGTTAGCAAATATGTGTATCCATCAGCTATTGCCACAATAGCGCTATCTTACAAATCACCCCAGAACTCAATGGTTCGAGACATTGACTATTTATATTCACTGTCACACCTGCAGGTTGACAGGAAATCAGTTTGATTAGATTGAGTCTGGCTGGTTTGGGTTTAAGTCTATGACCCCTGTATTCATTTCCCTGTGATGGTGACAGTTCAGGACAAGTTCTCACATGATGTCGTATGTGGGAGAGAATGACAGAAATACACAAATTTGTCTAAGGTTGGAACTGGCCCTCTCTCCCTTCCACCTGCACATTGTACAGCCAACCGCAATGGCCATGGGTTGAGAATATAAATCTGTGCCTCATGGGAGGGATTTACAAAGTAAAATGACGAAGGGAGTGCATGCAAGGATGCAGGAAGAACAGAGAACAGCAATGCAAGCTGCCACAATATGCAATAATTGAGTTCTAGGATTGGAACTCAATAGCTTAAGAACTAATGTGCACATGACATGTTACAGTTTTCAAAGTTGTTCTTTCTCAAATGGTTGTATGTTACCCTCATCCCTATACTGGAAATGAAGAATTGGAATCTGTTTCATAGCTATGCAACTGGTATCCAGAGCAGCAATGGAGCTTTACCATATAATGAAGAATGTGGTAAAGCAGGACCCAAATCTAGGTCCTCAACCTCAGCCCTCATCAGGGCTAGACCTATGACCTCAGATGGAAGGAGATCATTTCCAGTGGCACATATTTTCTTCTTAGAATCAAATCATCAAGGCTTATTCATTAATTCCATGTGATGGAAATGAAGGCATTAGGTAGAGCAGCAAGAATAGGCATCCTGTCATGAGCTGTGAGGGATATTCCCATTCTCTCCCACAGCAGAACTCTCCAAATGTCTGCTAGTGGGAACTCCAGGCAGAGAGAACTGGATTCAAATTCCACTTCCAGCTCGCATTTGGTATTTGATCTGGGATATGTGAATTGATGCATTGAAGTCATGCCTGTAAAATGAGAATGATAATAATAGCTATTGCACAGAATATGGGGAGGCTTTATGCATTCATTCAAGGTATGTTTACTGAGCAACTACTATGTGCTCTCTGCTCTCAAGGAGCCTATATTTAGTGGAGAGAGAGAGAGAGAGACCAGAGATATATAGGCATGTAAATGCACATTATGAGAGATTATAAGTGCAGAGGGGTAAACTGAGTCAGGGTGAGGGGTAAGGAAAGCCTAGCATTGGGTGGGGGTTCCTGACACCATATATATCATGCTTATATTTGACATCTAAGAGAAACCTTATGGATGCAGTGACATCTGGACAGGGATTTGAATAAGGGGTGGGAGCAATCCAGGTGATATCTAGAGCAGGGACATGCACCTGCTAAAGCCTTTAGGTGGGAATGTACCTGGCCGCCATGGTTGCAGCTATTTGAGAGAAGCAGAAAAAGATGCGATGACAGTGTCAACAGGGGGACCCAGCTTGTGCATGACTTTGGTGATCATGAAGACTTTGATTTATGCTTTGAGTGAGATGGGGAGCCCTGATTTGAGAGGGGGGAAAGGTCTGATTCCCCCAGAGAAGGATCTCGCTGATGGCTGACTGGATAATTCACTGGTAGGACCAGAGCAAGGACTTCACAAGCTAATCATATGGCGCCCTTAGTCCAGTGTCTGTTTGTCTGAAATGGGAAGAAGTGGATAAGTCCTTTTGGGCTGCCATGACAAGACCAGGTGGCTTAAGCAACACACATTTATTTCCCTGCAGTTCTGGGTTCTAGGTGTCCAAGGTCAAGGTACCCACAGGTTCAGTTTCTTCTGAGTCCTCTCTCTTTGGTTTAGAGACGGATGCCTTCTCTCTCTTCTATCCAGTTGGCCCTCATGTGCCTCTATACTCACTATATCCTGATTTCCTCTGCCTTTGGAGTCACATTGCCATGTTGGCTTAGGTTTTACCCCATAGGCCCTCTTAGTCACTTAATTATCTTTTATAAAAGCCTTATCTCCAAATACAGTCACATCATGTGGTCCTTGGAGTTAGGACTTCATCAGATGAATTTGGAGGGGAGCACAACTTATCCCTTAACAAATGATGATGATGATAGTGATAGTCATTATTATTGTCTTCATGCCCCATGGATGGTCTCCCTTGTCTAAGCCAGTCACATTCTCTTCAATATCTGAGCAACACCCTCCAACACCCACCTTAGGCCTTGGGACTTTCCCTCCCCCATACTCTTTGTTATTTTTAAATTTATTTTAAATTTATTTTTATTTTGTAATTATCGTACAACATCGGTCATGTGTGTGTGGTTGTATTGTACCCCTTACTCCCCATCTCCATACTCTTTGGTCAACAAGTATTTGTTAAGTACATAGTCACTAAAGGTACGGTAGTACCACACTGAGCAAATACCATAAGGTGGTCAAGTTGTAGGGTTTTCAGAACCTTTGGCATCTCTAACAGGGTGTTCAGGATCTGTTCTGGGGTCTCCTTTGAACACATGTTAACAAATAAGATTACTTCAAACTAGAAAGTTTTTGTGCAGTGAAGGAAATTATAAAAACAAAAAGGCAAGCTATGAACTGGGAGGAGAGATATTTGCACATCAAATGCTTGACAAGGGGTTACTATTAATATATTTAACATATATTATCTAAATATATATTATAATATATATATTATATACTATACATTATACTATACATTTATATATACTCTCTCTCTCTCTCTCTATATATATATATATATATATATATATATATAACACCTACAAATCAACAACAAAAAACCAAACATCACAATCATAAGAAAGTGGGCAAAAAAAGGCTCATCACTTGTTACAAGAGAAATGCAAAGGAAACCCACAAGGAGATAGCACCACAACCCTGTGAGAATGACCTGTGTCAAAAGGCCTGGAAACAACAATATTGATGGGGATGTGGAGGAATAGCAACATCGTTTACTGTCAGTGGGAAAGTAATTTGATGTAGTCTCTATGGGAAACAGTATAGATGTCCTTTGAAAAACTAAAAATGGAAATATCATATGATCCAGTAACACTGCTGCTAGGTATTTACCCAGAGAATATGAAAACACCAGTACAAAGAAGCCTTATGTTCATAACAGTGTTATTCACAGTAGCCAAGACATGGACTCAACATAGATGCCCATCTGCAGATGACTGGAGAGAAGAATTGTGGTATACTTAGTAAGACACTATCTAGTTGGTGCCAGGCGAGGTGGTGTATGCCTGTAATCCCAGCTACTTGGGAGGCTGAAGCTAGGAATCACTTGAGTCCATGGGTTCGAGACTACCCTGGGCAACATAGCGAGACCTATTCTTAAAAAAAATAGCCAGGTGTAGTGGCATGCATCTGTAATCCCAGCTACCTGGGAGGCTGAGGCTAGTGGTCACTTGAGTCTGCAGGTTCAGAACTACCCCAAGCAACATAGCAAGCTATTAAAATATGCCTTTGTGTGACAAAATTGTGATTCTCGAGGTGATGATGCTAAGTGATATGTTAGAAAGCAAGTAACAACTATGATGACTTAACCCATGTGTGGTTTATAAGTAACCAGAGAAAACAACTTAAAGAACACAATAAAAATAATTCTCAGATCCTGCAAAAGTATGGTGGTTGCCAGAGGCAAGTGGAGCAAGGAGGAGAGGGTAAGGGGTAATGGGATCCTATATTGGTGCTGGGACTTGGGTTGAGGGTAAATCATGGTACCCACATTGAGGTGTGGAGTTCTACTATTAATATGATTCATTATGTAAATGAATGCCAAACCAGAAAGTAGTTGCTGATCACCCACATATGCCAGGCTCTGTGCCAGGCTCTGGTGATGATGACAATGAGCAAGACAGGGCGCTGCTTTCAGGGAGCTCTTGGGAATTTGTTCAGTGGAGCTAATCACATCAACAAGTTCATCCTGACACATCAGTGGGTGTTAATAAATTTTCCTCTTGAGATAACATATGTGTCTTTTAGAGACCTTGTAATTCATGGCAGGTGGTGGGATTTCAGGCAGAGTGGCAGGTCTGTAGGGGGAGGTAGATTTTGGCAGAGGCCCACAGAACACATTGCTTTGTATTCTCTCTAACTTGCAGGCATCTGTGCTTCTGGTGAGCGCTGGAGTCAGGCCTGTCATTCTTCACTCAACTTCCAGTATGTGGCATCAGAAGTGACAAGGGATAGATGACCCACAAATATTTGTGCAATGACTAGATGGACTTCAAGTTATGTTCTCTAGAATCACCCCTACCCAATAAGCCAGTCCCTCACCCCTGGAGACGATGCATCTCTCAAGGAAAACCTAAGTGCAAGTTTTTCATTAGATGTATTATTGACTGACTATTCAATGTATTATTGACTGACTATTCAATGTATTATTGACTATTAGATGTATTATTAAAATTTTTAAAACTCACTTTCTCCATCCCCTTAGCCACAGGTTTGCCCTGTGTAGCCAAGCAGGATGCACAGATAAAGGATCAAAGTTTCCCTCTGGGTGGAAAGCTTGGGGGGCATGCAAGAGCCCTTCTTTATGGGAGCAGTTTCCCCTTTTAAGAGCATTTGATGGTGTTTGCAGATGTTTTAGTTATCCCAGTGGGAGGGTTGCTACTGATGTCTAGTGATGGAGACTGGGGTGCCACTCACACCCCACAATGCACAAGACAGCCCTGCATTGCAGCTGACTGTTGAGAAACCCTGTTCTGAATGATCTGTCTCTTTGGAAGATAGTCCTGAGGCTTTCTACCTGTGGCAGCATGTGTGTGTGTGTGTGTGTGTGTGTGTGTGTGTGTGTGTGTGTGTGTTTGTGTGGCTCTGATGCTACTTTTCACTCGACATCTTGCAAATCTGCATCACTCAACAGTTTACCAAGTTATCCTATGTAATTCTCCCAGCCTGAGGAGATGATTAGGGTGTGCATCATTCACTCTTTATGGAAGGAAAAAGTAAAGCTCAGAAATGGTATGTGTCTCAGAAGAGAGCAGCCATGGAAATCAAAGGTGCAACTTCTGGGAGGCTGTTTTTGCTCTGTTAGGGAAGAATTTCGTGACCATCAGGGTTTTCTGAAAGAGAAAGGAGTTTCCCTGGAAGGTTTTCTGACTGAATTATATCTTGGAGTGGTTTTGCTGATTCCCAAATCACTGCATGGAATAGAAACCCATCAAATAGGCTCTGTGACCAGAGAGATTTGAGAAAGTTACAGAACATTTTCCATCACATGCAACAAATCCTGGTTCTTTGTTTTGTTGTTTTTCCTTTTAGACTGGTGCTTCTTAGTACAACCCCATCAGACTGTCACTTCCCCACACCACAACAGAGGAGCAAATTACAAATAACCTATCTAGAACCAGAGTTCAAGGAAACAGATTTTGGGAAAGGTTGTTCCACAACATAGTCAGGTGGGAAATGAAATACCAGATAATCCCTCTGTTATGTCTGTACTTGTGTTGCTATCTATATTGACCATGAGCAAACCCTAGGGCCTATCTATATTGACTATGGGCAAGTTTGGGGAGAATCCTTTGTTGGAGCTGGGGTAAATGATGTACCCAAGGTCACACAGTGATAGGGTACATTTCAGGCCTTGGCTGGCACTTATTGTTTTCCTCTTTCTGACTCCTGGGAGTCTATTTGATTCAATGTTTTATCTTTCTCCCCAAGAGTCTGAATCCAATTCACTGTTCCCTAATCATCAGCTTAATGCAACATTCCCAAGGAAAATTGCATCACCTGCCTTGTTAAGAGGATATCGCCATGGCAACCATGGCCACTCATGGATGGAGCAGTGGGTGGGGCCTGGCTCAGCCAAAAGCAAGGGCAGACCAGTGAGTTTCAGGTTGATCATGACATGTGAGTCTGTCCGGTGTAACTGGCTGGGTGTATATGTCAGCGTGCAGCAGTGTTTCCAAGACTCACCTGGGGAAATATACTTGTGAACAGAAGACTTTCTTTAGCTCAGCTCCTTGCCAACCAAGTACCAATATAGAGATGATCGAGGATGGCAAAGTGTTGGGGGAAGCAAGGTAGAGAATAGAAAGGCAATGTCCTCAGTGAATAGGTACATTTGATTTGGGGGTGTTGTATTTCCCAAAGTCTTGCACCCACTTTAGTACTTGTCTGAGAGACTTGAGGTCACCTGTTGGCCACAGCATGAAATGACATGTTATCACAAAGCGAGAAAGTGATTTTCTATTCGATTCATTTTCCGTCCTTCTGATTGTCAGGCTTGTGTCAGTTTGGGACGACTCCATTTTTAGCACCTCTCAACACTTGCTAATCTTTTCTTCTTACCAGAGAGGAAGCAGGTTGCCAGGCTCAGAGCCTGGGGCAGGTAGCAGGGGACAGCTGGCCTGCGATCATGCTCTTCTGTTTTCATCGAGTCTATTTTTAAGGCCAGCTTCTATTTCTGCACAGGACACTCACATATCTTCAGCTGTGATCGGAGCTTCCTGTTGAACTCAATGTATTAAGTCAAAAAGAAAATCAATGTCAAGGATGTGTGGAAAGGGAATCCATATAGAAATAGATAAAAACCATGATCAGTCTTCAGTGAGCAGCTGAGAGTTAGAAAACACATTTGTGGGGTAGCTGTTGCTTTGGAGGCAGCGAGTCTGGTGAAGTCACCAGCTGTGTTGTCTTGAGCAAGGCTTTCTGATTCTGACTCTCAACTTTGCAGGATCAGGTTGGGAGGAGTCAGTTACCTGTCTTATTTGGTTGGTGTGATCATAGAAGCACCTATCAGCAGTTCTCACTGTGCTAATCTTGTGACTGACACGTTGATTTGTACACATGGTGCCTCAAAGGGTTCCAGGTTTGGGGTAAAACAACTACTGTCTGATGAGCATTTTCATAGTACCATTTTTGAAGACCCACTCTGTGCCAGCTGCATTCTGAGCCTTAGCCATGGATTGGCACAGTTAACACTCCCTTCCCATGATTCAGCAAAGTAGAGGATATTATGATGCTACTTTACAGATGAGAAGCCGGGGGCCAAGGCAATGTCCCAAAAGTCACACAAGCAGAAATTGGTAAAAGCAGGCTACAAACCAAGCCTGATGACTCTGTGGCTTCTATAGTTGGAAGACCTGCAGTGATGCCTTTGTTGATGATGACAGTGCTCGCATTAGTTAGGTATCCTTTGGTGACCAGGAATATAAACCACATACCACTGTACTTCCAATAAATTCTCCGCACACCCACACGCACACACTCACACACATGCACACACTCGTAAATGGAACGTTGAGTAGCATCAAATCTAGCTGGATACAGGAGCTTAAACAGTGGCATCTTGTTATCCTATTCCTCAGGCCACTTTTCCTCATGGGGTGACAAGGAGGCAACCAGGAGCTCTAAGTTTTCACCTTAGCTTCTTAGTCACCTCTAGCAAAGGAGGATCCCTTCCCAAGGATTGCAATAAAAGCTCCAGAGTTGAGTCTTACTGGCTCTGACTGACCTGGTTTGGATAGGTATCTGGAAGCCAGTCACCATGACCAATCACTGTGATCATGTGATGCTTTGATTGCCAGAAGTGGATTCTAAGCATGCTCTGAAATTGAGTAGAAGCGACCTCTGTTTGAATCGGTGAGACTGAAAGTAGAAAAGAAGATGGTCCCTTGGAGAAGAATCTACTGTTCATAAAGCAGTGGAGAATGGCTCCTCAGCAGAGAAAATCATGTCTCCTGTGAAGTCTTCACACTCTTCATTGAAGAGATCCAGGCATCAGGGTCTTGCATATGAGAGGTAGCAAATGGGAGTTTCATGACTTTTCCCATTGGTTTGCTCTGTGACCCAGGACAGCCCCATAAGCCCTCGTGGATCTCAGCATCTTCTTACTCAGGATGGTAAAGTCTTGCTGACCGACCTTGAAGACTATTTTGAAGAGCACACGCACTAGTATTATTTATAAGCATAATTAACATTGCAGTTTTTCCCAGCATCCCCCAGTTTCCTTAAAAAGCATACTTTAGTCAAGGTTCTTCTGTTCTAATCTAAATGGCAAGTGTTTCTCTCAAAGCGCCAAGTTAGCCAGTTCCTGCTGGGTTTTTGAGTCCCTCACAAGAATAAACTGCCACTCATCTGCTGTGCATGCAATACGCAGTTCCCAAGAGAGCAAGTAAAATCAAGGGACATCTTACCTTCCCATCAAGATCCACCGTGGCCGGAGCTGTGTTGAATATTTTGCATGTGCTGTGCCATTTCATCATCCTGGCAACTCTGTTCTTTTGTGATATGAGACAGGAAGAATAACACAGAAGAAAGAGTCTGGAGAGCTGAGTTCAAGTCCTGCTGCTTCTTCTGATGACAGCAGGACCAAGGCAAGTCACTAAACCTCTCTGAGCTTAGTTTTCTCATCTGTAAAATGGGTACAGCGCAGCGGCTGTGTCAGCAAGTTGTTGAGAGGACACAATGAGCTAATGCATGTAAGATGCTTGGCACCCTGCCTGGCACCTCCTGGCACCTGCCCAAGGTCATATGGCAGCCTTCAGTCCCAGTCCTGCCTGATGCCAGGTCCCATATCATGCTGTCTTACAACAGAAGCACGCCACTTTGGGGCCATGTAGGGACGCTTTATAGCTTCCAGTCACTCAGGGTCTCTAGTCCTTTCAGTCTATCCAGCTTTGCTCTGTACTTGCGGGCTACAAATTGCCTGCTGCAATGTCCTGAAATAACTCTGCCTTTCCGGCCAGCCCCCCTCCCAAACTCCCTCCCACCAGGCCCAGAATAGCCACATTCATCATGGCTCCAAAACAGACTGCAGGATGCTTCCTCCCCTTTGATAATAGCTCAGCCTTTTCTCCGTGCCGATGTAGCCAAGGCCACTGTGCCCAGTGCAGACACAAAAAGGCTTAGGTATGCTCTTTTGATAGAGACACCACCCGATCTCACTTGCAGGATGTCATTATTATACCTGGGTTGGGAGGTACATATTAGGAGACATAATGTGATCTCACTTTGACAATGGCGAAACTGAAAGTCTAGCTACAGTTTCATTGCTATGGTATTAGGTGATATTTTCATGTGGCTTTATCTTTTGTCAGACATTCCTTGTCTGACTTATAATCTCCTTGCTGTGTCTTGTACAATTTTGCCAGACCTGGTTCCTGGTCATCCTTATGACCTTATCTTACTCCTTTCTTTCCCATTTTACTTGAGTCATTCCCACCTGTCTTCAGTTCTTCAAACTCTCTCAGCTCTCTCTCTCTCTCATGCCTCGGGGCCTTTGCACATGCTATTATTTCTGTCTGAGATGCTCTTATCTTCTGTCATTTGATCATATCCTTCTTGAAATATGAAATTCGAATTTTAAGTGTATCTTTATCCTAGTCTTTCCCACTGCTCCTTTTCTTTGTCACACAAATCACAAATTATAATTACATTTATCTTTGGGAACACATTTCTTTCATGTCTGAGTTCCAGGATAGATTGTGTGATACATTATGGTAGAGATCATGTCTGTCTTATTCGTGATGTTTCTTCAGGGTCCAGTCCAATGCCTGATCCATAAGAAGAGCTCAATAAATAATTTTCAAGGAGAGATACAATGTTATTTTTAAAAACTTTCTTATTTTGTTTTACATCATTGGTCATCTTTGTATAGCTCTTGTGCCTGTTAGGTGTGGTCCTCCTACCCACATACTAACACTCATATCTCCCTCCCCACTCCAATCAGTGCAACTTTTCTCTTGCTTCAAGCTATAGATTCAAGGTGAGTCTACAGTTCTCATATTTTTTTCCTGGAAACCTGTTTTTTTCCTTTCGCTCCTGGATCATAGCAGAACAGGTACTCAGACCCCCAGGAGCAACTGTTAGGCAGGCAGTGGAGTAGAGCCTTTCAGGGACATCTTGTAGGACGGGTGTGTGGCAGGATTCGCTGGATTCCTTGGTGCTAGAACCTCCAAGAGACACAATGTTATAATGGTAACCGTCATCACTCACATTCAACAACTGGTAAGTCAGAAGTGCAGAGTGTTGAAATATTTTGCAGGGACACTCAAGAGTAGGAACAAAAGAGAAATGAAAACACAAGTTCCCAGACTTGTAGTCCAAGGTTCTTTCTACCCCTTTCTACCCCAGTTCTAATATCTGCTTTTAGAACAGATTTTACTCCAGTGATGCCTAGAAGGACCCCACCTGGAAAGTAGACTCTGTGAGCTGAATCTTGACTTCCAGGTAGGAAATCATGGGAAAAGAAAATGGAGAAGGATGCTCTAAGTTGAGGGAGTGGCAGGCATAGAAATGCTCATAGAACTATGAGATAGAACTGCCTCAAGTAAGCAATGCACATACAATTGTTTTTCTTGGGCTCATTCGTTCATTCATTCATCCATTTATTCATGTGTTCCCAATGTACTTGAGATCTGCTATGTGCCAGCCATTTCGGGGCAACCATAAATATACAGGTAAATAATGCAAGATGCTAATAATTATTTTGTATTGACTATCTCATTTTTAACCCCCATGATGATGAGATCAATATTTCCTGCCACTGATATGGGAGTTGTCCCCATTTTACAGAGGGATCAGTGGAGGCTTAAAGACATTAAATAACTTTGGCATCATTCAGTTCTTAGGTGAGAAAGCTAGATGTAGCCTAGATAGCCTGAGTCAAAAATGCAAGTTCATAACCTTTTGGGCATCTCACCCCCTTCTATAGTTTCCCTATGGGAAAGGTTCCATCATAATAGAGATTTCCAGAAGGAATGACACGAGCATTTCTCAGATGTATAAGCTGCTGTCAAAAATATGTCTTCCCTCGCTCGCCTTTCTCATGATCCTTGGAGTTGGAGACCAGCCAGTCGCTCCTCCCTGGAGCACCTCCTCCAGCTCCCTTCCTCTCCCTCTCCCTGCATTCTGCCTATTTCCTCTTTTAAGTCCCTTCACCTTCTTTCTGAAGTCATCCCTCCCCATGGCTGCCAAATTCCATGCCATCCACTCCACCTGCAGCTGTGTCTGATATTCAGCTACCTCTCCAGTTGAGAGGTCTGTGATCGCTTTTCCCCTGACAAAAGCCAGACATGGAAAAAGTCGCCTTCAAATCCTGCAATTACACCTCCCTAGATTGCAGGTATTTAGTCGGAGACACCTCCGCCTGGCCTCCTCCGTGCCTAGCAAGCACAAGGCCTGCAAATAAGAGAGGCATCTTCCAGGGCCTCTGGGAGCATCCTCAGCCCTGAAATCGCTCCTATTTGGGCTTTGGATTAAAGAAACATTGATTCTACCAATTATATGCCCCCTTCTCCATCCACTCCCTGGGACTTCTGCTTTGTACTCAGTGCCTTGTTGATTCTGTTGAAAAGACCCAGAGGGATGCTTATTCATTGGTTCATTCATCTGTTCACGCCATTCATTCACACTTTCATTCATTCATTCATTCATTCATTCATTCATTCATTCATTCATTCATTCATTATGACAGGCACTCAGCTAAACTCTGGAGTAATAATGAGTCAACCAGATACAGACACTAGGAAGAACTTATTTTCTCTCTCCCTTGGTGATGGGGCAACAGAAGAGAAACATTTATTAAGGACTTAGGACAGGGAAGCCTTCAAGAGGAAATAATGACTAGGATCAAATAAGGAATAGCAGGACTTGACCAAGAAAGAGGAAAGTAATGAAAATTGACCCTACTATGTGCAAGGACTGGGGTGAGAAAGGGTTTGGTCCACTTAAGGAAATTTCACCCTGGCTAGAGGGTGAGGTGTAAGTTGGGTGTTCAAACAGGAAGGGATCGGATCCTACTGAGTGCCACAGGGGTATGATCTTATGTTAATGGTAATGGGGAGCCACAGAAGGTTTTGGGGACCTTCTTTGTGTCTGCTGTGCTAACCTGGGCCTTGATACCTCTATTGTATCTTCCTCCAAGGAGATCAGTATTAGGCAAGAGACTGACTGCCTGTGTCATATCCCCAAACTGAAACATCCAGCAACTCTAGGAGAAAGAGAGAGGGTACAAGGTGCTCTCATGTTGGGGATTTGAGCTGACTGGCTCCTAAGTCAGTTCCCAGCTTGATGCCAATTCAGACAGTAGAAGTAGCCCCAGTGTACCGAGGCATGTGACTTTGTGTGAGTTTAACTGACTTTCTTAGCCTCGGTCTCTCCTAAAGTGAAGTGATTAGAAGGCCCTTTCACTTTTGACATTGCATGAGTTTACTGGGGATCAAAGGAGAATCAAGTGGAACCTGAGCCAGTTGGGGTTCATAAAACATCTCTTATGTCAGTCCAAGATGAAAAAGCCCTTTCCCCCTAGAATGAGCCCCTTCGGTGGACAGATAGACAAAGCAAAAACAAACAAACAAACAAAAAACAAGTTATCCCCACCCCTGAGAATCTTGGATCCTAAGGAAATGTGGTCGTTGATATAATACTCCAACCCCACACTATTGAACACTCATGTGGATCCATGCAAACATTTCCACATCTGCACAATGTGAATAACATGTGTGTACATTCACAGGTGTTCTCTTGCAGACACAATCTTGGACATTACCCAAACTCCTTAGTGTTCCTTCTGAGCTTTAAACATCCTCAGTTCAACCAGGTTTCAGTGGAGATTAAGGAGGAGATTTAGCTGACTGGAAATTAGCTGACTTTCTCCATAGACCATAGATCACTTCCTTGACTGAAATCCTTCTCAAGTATGGCTCAAAGGAGCATAATAAATAGGACAAGTATTTCAGTTCTGTCACTCTCAACTTCCCATCCCATCCTAAGCCATGGAGCACTGTTCCCATAAGCCAAATTCTCCATATTCCACATTCTAGGTCTTCTCACCCCCTGAAGGACATAAGGATCTCCAGGGACAGGCTTCTGGGATGAGAACAGCTCAATCCTGTTCTGATCAAACATTGACTTTAACTGATAGTATAAGATGGGAGGAATAAACATACTCTTCACCTACTAATCAAAATTCTGGTCATCGGATAGTTTGCTTTATGAGGAAGCCCTGTCCTCCATCACCTCATTGTCTCACCTTTTCCTTGAGGATACCCTACTTCCTGGTAGGGTATCCTACCCTACCAGGTCTTATCTGAGCATGCCCACTCCCTCCTACACCTCTTAAAATGTGTGTATGTGTGCAAACGGGGTATGGGAGGTGGGTGGAAGGAGGTTCAAAGCAGTTTGTGTGGCAGAACTGTGTAGTGGTGGTAGAAAAGTCCTTGAGGGTTGGAGGAATGAATAATGGAAGGGAAACAATCACCAACTTGTCAAACCCCAACCTGAATATTCTTCAAGATGGACTCAAAAATAGCAGTGTTTTCTGCATGTTAATTAACTTGTTCCAAAGGTGGGGCGGAGCGTCCTTAAGATGTGGAGACTAGAAAGGAAAAAGAAAGTGTAGCCCTTGTGTGCACTTGGCCTTGTAGGCAGAACTTCCACTCAGACCCTGGAGTTTTGCTGATTCACTTCTCCAAGATGCTGACAGCGGTTCAGCAATGGGGACAGTGGTGCTGATAGAGCTACTAAGACTTTGGTGACTCCAACCGTGAGAACCAGCTGGAAGCAATACCAGCCGCCTTGACTATGGGGTTTGCTCATTACACCATCTTTTATGGGCAATGTGTGTTCCTTCAAAGTTGTGTGTAAACATGTACTTTATAATGTTATAGATTCAAAAACACCTTTTTTGTTTTGTTTTTTTAAGTTTCAACCATTTGATGCAGTAATTCCGCTTCTGGGAATCTACCCAAAGGACACTAAAACATTCATTCAAAAGGACACCTGTACTGATACGTTTATTGCAGCACTACTTACAATAGCCAGGATATAGAAACAACCCAGTTGCCCCCAAACAGATAAATGAGTCAAAAAACTGTGATACATTATACAATGGAATATTATTCAACAATCAAAAAAGACAAATGTGATGCATTTATGATAAGATGGATGGACCTATAAGGAATCATGCTAGTGGAAATAAGCCAGAAAGAAAAAAAGAAATACTGAATGATCCCATCTATATGCAGGATATAGGGAAAATAACCAGAAGGACAAGAAAAATTTAAAACTAACAGCAGAACTAAAGCATAAAGCAAGGAAGAGAGAGGGTGAAAGCACAGGCACACAAGAGATTAAGAAGATGGTTCACAGGATACAAAGTGGTGGGAGAACCTCAGGGTCTACAGCGATGTGAAAAATAAATACATGTATAATCAAAATAAATAAATAAACAGTAAAAATTTTTTAAAAAGAGGTCCTGAGTGAGCTTGGACTGGCTACTCACCTCACATTTACTCTTATAAATTTAAACAGCATGGATCAAGATGTCACAGGAGCTCAGGTCCTTACCCAGGAAAAGAACATTTAACAGATAAAAGAAGAGACTAATGGGTCAAACAACGACCAGCTGACCAACAACTTTGTCAAACAACAATTTGCAGGGAGAGGGGAGTTGGAGTGACTGAAGTGGGGACATGGGGGAAGGAAGGAGAGTGGGCCATACATTAGGGGAATCAATAACTACATAAATGTGACCAAGGTTGTAAGAATATAATGAAAATGAAGATAAAAGAATTTCCTTCAGTCTTCAAAGACAATAGAGTAGGAATCTTGAAGTTTTCGTCTCCCTGATTTCAGAAAAGATAGATATGTTCAGAGACAGTGTGACTTATGGTTATGAGTTTCATAGGACTCTATGGAGGTTTCCTGGCATGGCAGTGTGGCATTTGCGGGTGGGGTAACTCATTCTTCATTTGGGCAGCTGCCCTGTGCGTTGCAGGATATCTGCAGCATATCTGGCCTATACCCAGGAGATGCCTGTATGTTTCCCCAAGACTGACTAACAAAAGTGTCTCCAGGCATCATCAAATTTTGCCAGAGAGTGAAATCTCAAACCTTCAGTGAGGAGCTAAGGAATAGATGAATCTAGACTTGAGTCCTTTTCCTTCCATTTATTAATCACCTAGACAATTCATTTGCCAACTTCCTATTCCGAAAACTGCTTTCTCATAGGCAAACTGAAGGTGACATTAATATTTCCTGATGAAATTTCTGTAAGGACTAAATAAAATACTTCTTTTCAATGTATGCGTTGCAGGCACATAGTAGTAACTCATTAATAGATGCTAACCTCATCAATAAGGTAACTGCCATCATCATCATCATCATCATCATTAGTATCTTCATCATCTTCTCAACCATTTAACTGCAGAGATTATACTGTATTATTACTAAAACATTCATTTGAAAAACACTACTAGTATCCACCAAATATTTGGTACTGTGTTAGGCAATGAATGTCAAAGATGAACAAAGATGAACCCTTTCCCCCAAGAACTAGAAGTCTTGGATTTGATGTTATGGTTACAAATGCATATGAATTTTATTCCAATGTATGAGTGATACTTTATCCTATGTATATCAATCAGGATAAGTTGAGTCATGCTGTACTATCAACTAGGTCCCAAAAGTCAGGGATTTAAACAAACATGTTCACATTACATGTCCAACATTGGTGGATAGGAATCCCTACTCCTATTTCCTGTTGTCCTTACTCAAGGGCCAAGACTGAATGAAACTCTACCATTTAGTTACTAGAGCATAAGGGGAGTGGGGGCAGAGAGCAATACTTACCTTTAAAGACATGTATTCGGAAATTATCCACATCATTTCCTTTCCTAATTCATTAGTCAATACAAGTCATGGCATCATACCTACATTCAAGGGAGATACTGAATGCTTGGAACAAGTGGGATATTAATTAATGGCCTATTAACTATCATACACTATTTCACAGGAGGTAGGCATTGGTTTATAGGGGGGTATGAGGAGTCAGAATAAAAGATTCTAAAACCCTTCTCACCAACAGAAACAACTCAGTAGTTCCAAATAAGAAGCATCATGGCCTTCAAAACACAGCTTCATGCTTTCTTGAGCATGAAGAAGGAAGTGATAAGAGACAGAGAGACATTAAAGAAATTCAGCATGGTCTGACCCCCCAACTGCATTCCTAAGCCATAACATCAGATGTCCAGTATTTGACATGTGATGATAGTATGGGTTGAGTGCTTAAAACACATCATAAGAAGAGTTCACACTTTTCAAAAGAAAACAAGAAGCAAAAACAACACCCTCACATCTGATTGTCCTTATTATCTTCCCCAAATAATTAACAAGGAAATTTGAATGGATCAGATTGGGACCAACTTCATTGATTTATAGTTCATATAGGGATAATCCACATCAAGGCTCCATTGGCCATTTCATTTTGACTTCCAAAGGCTCCATTATTAATTTATTTCAAAAATGATCTTTCTCATTCCCGTGGGATATATCCCACTCAAGCACGTGTCTATAATACTCTATTTGATTAAAATTTAACAAGCTATGTTATTGGCAAATAAACTATTTATTTCAGTGCTGTTGCTAATGCCAAAAGGAATGTTTCAAACAAAGGGATGGAATTGACACACTAAAGAGATTGTCATTAATAATTGACAATAGTCAAAATGCAAACATATACATGTATCCCTTCAGTGATAGCATTAGGATATAAAAAAACCAGAGGAGTTGGTCAAAGGTCTCTAGTTTTCCACGTATTAGAAGGGATAAAACCAAGAAATTGAACCTATGTTATCATGTGGTGGTATAGTAGAAAGAACATCTTAGAAAATTAGCCAGAGTTTGCTATTAACTCCCTGTGTGACCTTAAGCAAACCACTTAACCTCTCTGGGCTTGCTTCCTTCATTACAAAACAAGATTTAAAAAGCTTTGCTTATTTACAGCTAGGGTTTTATCAAGGTAAAATGAGAGAATTGACACCAACATGTTTTAGAAATGCAGAGAGTGCTCATAAATACAAAAATGATATCAATAAGGGTTTATCTGGCTTATCTGTCTTGTTTCTCAAGTTATACACTGATTTTTTCCAGCAGAAGTTTCTGGAAAAAACTGTCCTCTTGTCTCATTGGGGGGGTTTATAGTCTCAGGAAAACCTCAAGCAAAGTTTGGCTTCAGCTGATGACATTGATCTTAGCAAATTGCCCCATCGACCCCTACGTGCTTGCTTCACTGCTAACAGTAAGAGTTACGGTTTGTTTAGCATTTAATTAATAAATACCAGGAATCATGCCAGCCTTTTTATATATAGTATGTATTATCTCACAACCACCCCCAGGAGATGGGCACTATTAACATTCCTGTTTTTCTTGGGAAGACATTTGAAGCTCAAAGAGCAGGTTACTTGTCTAAGACCTCACAACCAACAGTGGGTCGGATGGGTGGTCAGGAAACTAGCTCAACTCTATCTGGTTCCAGGCCTCACTCGCAGCTGCCTCTCTCCCCTGGTTTTCATCTTGGTGGATGATATGCTGATCTTTGTGGCTCCCTGCCCACCTGTTACCAGGATATGTACTGCTCTGATTTAAGCATGGAGACATGAGCCAACTGGAATGCCAGAAGGGTACAAATGCTAGGCCACTTGACTGACATTTCCCTCCCCCACTGAATTCATAGTACCTGGGATGATTTGGGGAAAAAAAAAATCTTTGGGTGGTTGAGCATATATTTAGGAGAGGGGGAAGGAGGGAGGGAGGGAACGAGGGAGGGAGGGAAGGAGGGAAGAAGTTTGATTAATGGATTGATGGATGAATGGATGGATGGACAGATGATGGGTGAATGGGTAGATGGATACATAGGAAAATGGTGAATAAATAAATGAAGAGATGGATAGAGAAACTGATTCAGCAGCCATGAAGAGATTCCCTCTAATTTCTATCTACCTTTGAAGTCTTACTTGACAAAGGAATAAATCAATATGTATTATTCAATTTTTGTCATTATTTATCACTATTAGCTATTTGCTGCTTTAGTGACCCTAGATTCTGGGAGTATTTTGAAGATCTCATTTTTAATCCCAATCCTCACGTATCATTGTCTAAGTGTTAGTTACAGTTTTTCCTCTTAGTAATACAATAACAATGGTTACTATTTATTGAGTCTCATATGCATATACTTCCTACGTCATCTCTTGCTCCATCCATGCAAGGGCCTCCTACCTGCCTTCCTACCACTGGCTGTGGTACCTATCCACACTGTTCATAGCTCCCACATACCCACACATGTGCACATCACATATATCCTGAGGTCACGTATATCTGAAGAGTCGACCTGGCCATGTCACTCTCCATCACTAGCTCCCCACTGCTCTCAGAATACCTCCCCACTCTGCAGTCTCATTTCACCCTTCTCTCACACCAGCCACCCCTCTTCCATGTCCACCCAGGACTCTCCAAATTCCTTCCTAGTTCCTCTGTTTAATTAGATAGTTTTACTTGTTCCACTGGACTGGGATGCTGATGAGGAAACTGTATCTGGTTTTCTCACCATCCTGCCCCCAGTGCCTGGTACATGATAAATGCTAGTTATTTGTGCAATGGAACCCCAGGAACCCAGTTTCTTTCCTCAGGGTTTATTTACCTTAATGGAACTACCCTGCTGTAATTTGTTACCTTTTCATAAATCTACCAGGGCAGAACTTGGGCTCTATAAGGCAACAGGCTGGGGTCGAATCCCAGTTCCTCTACCCTCACCTTGACCTTGAGTGTGTGCTTTCATCTCTCTGAACCTCAGTTTCCTTACTTGTAAAGTGGAGCTTAGCAGTTGAGGGAGAGTAAATCAGACAGTTGAGATGGTGTGCCTAAAGCTCTCAATAGTATGCTTTAGTTTGGGCAAGTTTCTGAGTTTACCTATGCCTCAGTTTCCTCATCTGTAGTCCATCCCTGGTAGCGGGACCTTTGCCACAGCTGTGGAGCACGTAGATGAGTGCTCAGCTTCAGCCAGAAGTGACCAGTGCTGAGTACCTGTTAGCTCTCATTGATGGCGCCACTACCTTTGTCACTGTTTTGAGTCCTACCTTTATCACTCTCACAAGTCCACCCTAAGGGCAAAAGGAGAAAATAAGCAGGCTTTGTGCAGACTGCTTACCACACAACCAAATCCTCTTCTGCCTCTTTCTTCTCTCCCTTTTCTAAACTTCCCCCTTCAATCAGATAGATAGAGGCTGGGTAGCTCAGTGTGGGATGGGGGCTTCTGTCTGAGCTCCACTCCCTTTTTCCTTTTGTGTGCATGCAAAATGGTACTGAGGAGCTGCATATCCATGGCTTTGGGAATTTTAGATATTTATCTCTCATTCAGGATGGGCCCCTGGGCACAGCAACCCACACTCAGCATGCCACTGCACATCTGTGGCTCTTGCTCAGGGCTGACTTCTTCCAAGTACCCACCATGGAGTTGTTGGGCCCAGCTAATGGATTTCCAAAACTAAGAGATAAAATGGCAGCTGTTCATATTAGTTGATCCCAAAAGGAAAGAGAATTTGAAAGTGGAGAGGAAGGGGAGGGCTGAAAGTAGGAACGAGGAGACCTGGAGTCTGGGAGTGATCCCCATACAAGACTTGGGGCAGCAGCAGTGGTGAGTGATGACCTCAAAGACATTGTTCTGGGCTATGTCTTCTCCTGCCCCCACCTCTGTATCGTTGTGGAGTGGGAAATTTGGGGATCTAAATCTAGAGGATATAATGCAGGGTGGCTAAGGGAGAAAATCAGGGGGAGAACCATCAACTTGGGAGGTATCCTTGGGGGTTGTTCAAAGTGAGGCAAAAAGAGAAGGAGTGCCCCGAATAGTGAAGTCAACCTTTAAGGAGACGGAAGGAAGAACAGGTGGAATGAAGTGAGTGGTTTAGCCTCTCGTCTGCAGTTCCCACCCTGACCCTACCTGGGCATTGCCGCCTGCAGAGCTTTCTATGAATACCTGATACCTGAGCCCACCCCTTCTCCACTGACCATCAAGGCCCCTTGGGATGGGTCTGGGCATCTGTATTTACAGAAAGTGTCTTCCCTGTCTACATAGCAGCATGATCAGTATGGGCTGTGGACGCACCTCTGGGAGTCATGGATCTGAATGAGTGAACCAGATTCCCAGCAGCAGGAGGTCACAAAGTCAGTTGCATGCACTCCTGGGACTTGAGGAGGTTGAACCTGCCCTTTCTGGAACCTGGGAGAAAAGCGTCCTGTGTGAGCAGGAGAACAGGGTGAGCTGGCTGTGCCTTTCCTACAAGGAATGAGGACACAGAGGCTGATGTAGGTGGTGCAGTTCCTGGTGCAAATGAGAGTCGCCCTCTGGCTAACTGTTCAGCAGAGGAAAGCATGGACTGTGGTCTCCTGGCCCCAGCTCCTAGAGGGGCCTGCAACCTGAAGGCCACCATCTTCTGTGTGCAGCCACTTGGCCAGGTCACCTGCACACTTCGGAGGAGAAGAGAAGAATCTGGCCTCTCATCAGGGACTCACAAAAGGAAATCTCTGCCTGGGTCATGAAGTACCTTAAATGGGGAAATAAGCCTGGTGGGGGCTCAGATGAGTTGGGGGGCTGTCACTGTTACCAAGACATCGCTGATGCTGGTGGCTGGCAACGGGTGGGAGCGGGGTGAGGAGAGAATGTTGGTCTCTTGTCTCCAATTTCAATCTTACTTGAAAGGAAGCTTTGGGTTTGAAATGCCAGCCAGGAAGTATTTTGCAGGTACTTGCAACCCAAACAAAGCACTTCCACAGGATCCTTCCTTCTGGGAACTACTTCCTGCAGAAAAGAAATAGCCTGGCGCCTTTCTGCCTGGCCCCTGAAAGACTCTCCAATCCCCTGTCCACTCAGTGTCTGTTTCTAGGGCCAGGTGCTGTCCCAGGTTTCAGGGTTCAGTGGGACCTAGACAGGCCACGGGATTTTCTTACACCACAGCTGGGAAGTCCCGGAGTCCCCTGGTGTGTAGATTCCAAACTGCATTTGCCTCGAGGAACAATAAGCGTGGGTGGTTTGGGGTCCAGATTTCCAATCTACTTCCAACAGAGGCGCTCTACGGTTATCTCTTTCATGTGGGGAGATTTTGAGTGCCCAAAAAATGGACAGGTGGGACAACTAAGGACTCCTAGGGTGATGGGTCTCGGTCACAGGCAAGTGGCCAGCTATTTCCTGGCTTGGAGGCAAGTGGGATGGATTGAGTGCGCTTCCTACACGGACTGTCCCTTCCCCTGGCCCTGAGTCCACCTGTCACTGGCCCCAGGTCTGATTGCACTCTCTCCCGCACAGCTGGACCAAGTGTCAGGGGCCTTGGGACTCATCCCCCTGAACCTGATTTCCGAATTGCCAGACCCCCCGCGCTCCCCTCCATCTGTCTGGCAGAGACTCAGACATTAAACAGAGGCGGGACAGGCTGGAAGGGGCTGTGAGCTGATAAAACAGGGTGTCTGGCTAACGCCTCTTCTGGGGGGGCTCCGGGGTACACCCCAAGCCTCGGATCATGTCCCACTGTGATGTGAGCAATTGTTTCCATGTCTTTCCTCTCCACGCCTGGGGCGTGTTTTAATCACAGGGTTCTGATCCTGGACCCTGTGTAAGACACATCAAACGTTTATTGACTGAGAGGATGAATAAATAAATATGAATGAGTCTCGGTGTGAACACGGACAAAGGGGAGGCAGGAGAGCGCAGTGGTGGAAGGCAGTGTTCTTACGCAGGGAACGTCCAGGCTGTCGCGCTGGCTGTGTGCCCTAGACACGTCAGCGCCTTGGGACTGCTGGTCTGAGAATTAAGTGTCTGGGTGCTCGGAAGACCAGCCCATCCTAAGCCAGCAGCAGCTGCCACCGTTGTACCTTTGGTGTAATTTTCAGTTTTTGCTCACCGTCATTTTTAGGGAAAATTCACGTACGACGAAACACACAAATCTGATCATACAATTCAGTGAGTTTGCATGAATGCCTGGAACCCTCCCACCCATACCGTATTCAGACAATTCCCTCCAGTCTCAGTCTGTCCCTAACTCCCAGTGGGCATGAGCTTGTGAGGACATTGCCGTTCTAGAACTTCGTGCACACAGAGTCACAGCCTCTGCCATCTCCATCTGTTGTATGGCTTTTCTGGCAGGCTATGGTGCCTGAGATCCCTCCACACTGCCCCCAGGGATACCCTTCTGGGAAGTCTTGGCATCTCTCTCCCATCAGTAGATTGCCTGGGGCGGGGCCTTCACTGCCCAGGTCACTGCCCAGCGTCCTGCCAGCTTCCGGCACATAGCAGATGTACATCAGTTACCTGATGAGCAGCTGGCTGAGTCCAGAGGAAAGTTGAGGGTGACAAAGGTACCCTTGAGGAGAGAGTTGGAGCTGGTGTCCTTCCATGCAGATCCAGCACTCCTGGCTGGGAAGGAAGCAGAGTCCAAGAGCTCGGATACCTCAGACTTAAAGCCTTTGCCCGCTGGCTCTGTTGTCTAGCATCAGAGAATGCCTCCACTTCTCTGAGCCTCAGTTTCTTTATCTGCATAATGGGTACTAATATCAGCACCTTCTTCAGAGGGTTGTCATGAGACAAAAGGAGATGACACCTAGCCAGGCACAATAGGATAAAAGAGAAAGATGAGTACCTATTATTATTCTGGCCGGTCATGCTTGGGAAAAGCTGGAATTCCTTGGCCCTATTTACTCACTCCAAACTCAAGCAGGAACCATATTTATGAGTGGGGATGGGGAGTGGCAGCTGTCACAGAACCTGAAAGGTAACTGATCCCTTTCTCCTCTCACCTTCCCTCCTTCCCTGGTCCCCAGTCAGCATTTTACCAGGCATCCTTCATCCCCCATCGTGAATGTGAGGAAGGAAAAGCTAAAGGAGGTAGGGAGGGAAGACATATTTTTTCCCCAGGCTGTTAGGGAAAGGAGGGTGAAGCTGGCCTCTCCGAGTTGATTGATGTTACGCTTGGGGATCTGAATTCTCTGATGTAATTACACTGTGTGCTCCGTGCGATAAGGAGATTAATCAGTCCATTACGCAGGGGCTGCTTTACCCACAGATGGAGGTAATTGAACGGAGACGTCGGACATCAGCGGGTCCCAGCCAGCCAGCCAGTCTGCTCTGGTTATAGGCAGGTGGCTGGTCACTGGGTAGCTAGGTCATCTTCCCCTGGAGGAGCAACCACTGCTGTGACTACACCCATGAGTTCATCTTGAGCCTCTTACGTACGCGTCATCTATCTACAATCCTCACCTGCGCCCTAGGAGGTAGCCACTATTCCTAGCCCCATTGTACAGAAGGAATAACCAAGTCTCACCTACTAGAAGATGTTTGCTGAAAGTCAGAGAGCTCATCGAAGTTCAGATTTGAAGCTCACTCAGATGTAATCAAGATTGCCCACAACCATTACTGCTCTGGAAGGGAACAGAAGAATTGAAACGAGGCTAATGGCCAATCGGGCGGCTTGTCACATTATCTGGTGAGCTAAGTGGACAGGTGCAACCAATGGCATTGTGGGTCTAACCTTGGCATCCTTTCATTGTTGTGTGACCTTCACCTTGCTATACAACTTTAGAGTCTCCGTTTTCTATCTGAAAACTGGAATCTTACAGGTTTTCTATCTGAAAACCTAACCTATGGGGGGCAGGGGAGGGTCACTGACTTAAGAAATAATCAACGTAAAGTCCCCTTAAAAAACTGTCCCTGTGTAGTGTTTAGGCCCATTAATGATAAAGCTGCTGCTGCTGCTACTGTGACACTGGTGATTCTGCTGGTGGTGGTGAGGGTGTGGCCATTTCAGGTATTGGCACAAACTTCCCATTCAGGGTAAGCAGGGCTTCTTACTTTCCAATCTTGTGGTGTTTGCTACAGGATTAGCAAAGGAAAAAGAAAAAAATCACCTCTTTTGGGCATTTCTGATGTTCCTGGCTCCTGCTCAGCCCCTTCGCCACAATATCTCACCAGCGCTCACCCTACACAGGTGACACTGCAAGAAATAGGTGTGATTCTCACCTCCATGCAGAGCTGGAGAAACAGTTTCACAGGTGGACTAGATCAGAAGTGCCATCTTCACGAGCTGCCAAGGGTCATGGTGTTTATTATCCATGATCATTGCCGTTTCTACATCAGTAAACACGTGAGTGCCTATGAATTCTCGTGTTCAGGATACAGAGGTTACGATGAATAAGATCTGCTTTCTCCAAGAGGGTCTCACTCAGGTAGACTAGAAAATCATATACATATATATTTAAATTATGTAAATGACTTGAAGCAGTAGTTGTACCTTGGCTCTATATTGGGATAAAGGAGAGAAGTGGTTTTTTTTTCTTTCCAATACGTTTATATATGTAATATGTATATATGTTATGCATTAATATATGCTTATTTATATATGTTTATATCATTTATGTTTAAGCAAACATCTTCAAGTAGGTGAGACTTGGTTATTCCTCTGTACAATGGGGCTAGGAATAGTAGTTACCTCCTAGGGCGCAGGTGTGGGTTAGATAGATAATGCATAATAAGATGTGGTCTTACATCTGCATATGTTCTCCCACCACCATATCACCCATGAACCATCATCTTGAACTATGTGTTCATCCCTCCCTGAATTTTTTAAAATCAATATACAGACCCCTACCTAAAAAATCCTGATTAATTGATCACACAGGTCTAGACAGTGATGTTTAAAAAGCTCTTCGATAATTCCAACATGAGGCCACCGGTCTAGAGGCCTAGCAGGGTATGTAGCAGCACTAAATGACCCCCAAAGTAAGCCAACAGTTTCATCCCATCCTATGCTCATGTCACACCCTCTACCAGGGAGCTTCTGTCCTTGCTCTCAAGATACAATGAATCCCAAATGGGATGGAAGAGACAAGCTTCTCTAAGCCAAGCAGTGTGGGAGCAGCTCCGAGGAAAATGGGATTGAAGGAGATTCCAAGGAAGGGAGGATTTGAGTGAGTCTTGGAGGATGAAAAGCTAGAGGTCAGAGTAGAACTGATGGGTTTATGAAGGTCAACCAGAGGTCAAAATCCCTAATCCCCAACTGAAGAAAACGCTTAGTTGATCAAAACCTCATGAAGTTAGTAATTTTGATTCTTATTCATCCCTAACACATCCAGTCAATACTTATTAACACATCCAACCAATACTTATTATATATTGCCAGGAAACATTTTTCTTATTAAAACTGAGCAAGATAAAAAAAAACTTCCAAAGTGTTGTCTTGTTAGCGGCTACTGTGAACCAGGTGAGGATGATGATGGTGATTGCTGACATTTATTGAGTATAGCTAAAATGTTCCACTTATTTAATCCTCACAATAGGGTCTGAGGTAATTGTATCATCCCCATTTCACAGATGAGGCTAATGAGGTTGAGAGGGTTTGAAAAAGAGGTGATCGGAATTCCAGGAGAAGCAAGGTGGGCATGGTGGCGCGTGCCTTTAATTGCAGCCTATGGAGCGAGGCCGAGACTAGGAATTGCTTGAGTCCGCAGGTTCGAGACCTGCCCAGGGCAACTAGCGAGACCTAATCTCAAAAAATACCTGGGCATGGTGGCATGCGCCTGTAATCCCAGCTACCTGGGAAGCTGAGGCTGGGGATCACCTGAGTCCATGGTACCCCGGGCAATGTGAGACTGCGGGTCCCTGGGCAAAATGGAAGACCCAGTCTCAAAAAGAAAAAAAATTCCAGGAGAAGCAGCCTGATCTAGTCTGGAGCCTCTTGGACCCTCAGGCAGAATGCTTGGGTGCTAGACGAGCCCCACGTGGGCCATGTCAGGCAAGTTGTCGCTGTCTCTTCTTGCCTCAGTTTCTCCATCTCTTTGCGCTTCCCTTGTCTTTGATGCTCTCAGGCCTTAAAATGAGATGGTGTCATTTATAAGATGTGAAATACCAATGCATAGTGACATAGGTTTGGGGGAAGGAGGTGAAGGTTGGTCCCACTAGATGGGAGATTTATTTTGGGTAGTTGTTGAGGTCTTGTATTCAACCACCCCAAGGAAGTTAGAGAGTGCAGCTGGCGCTTTGCTGATTCAGAGGAACGGCTGGCAGGGAGATGGGAGCCAAATGCTCTGAGAATCTGTGTAATCAGAGAAAATGTCTCCGTGATTTGCCATTATAATTCTCGATGACAAACTCTGAGACTCCAGCATCAATACTAATAACTGGTTGAAGGAGGTGGGGGTGAGGAACAAATTAAAATTTTTTAAAACTGCTTTTTGGTAAAGCACTGGGAAATGTTCTGGGCTCCTAAATTTAAAGGGGGTATTTTTAGCACCTGTAATCAAACTGACTTGCGTAAACACATCTGCTGGAGTATTGGCATCAAAATGTCTTTGGCATCTTCATTTTCTATGTCTTGCAGCCCTCCTGAGACCCTGAGAGAGTTGCACTGATTTTCTTCCTTTCATGATGTTTTCTTCCAAATCAACTGAGTGAGAAAGTCAAATGAATATTTTCTTTTCCAAGGAAAGCTGCCAGGTCCCTACCTACAGACTGGAAACAAAATTCTTAAGACTTAGTGACTCCAAGAGTAACCTGGGACTTTAATCAATGCTAGTCTCTGAACCATACCCCCAAATCTGGAGATTAGGGAGGGCCCAGGAATCTGCATTTGACACAGATGTCCCTGTGGCTCAGATGCAGCCAATCTGTGAACGTCACTGAAAGTCCTGGATTAGGGAATTGAGCGGAACTGGGATGAGATTCTGCCCTGTTGCTTCCTAGCTGTTGACTTGGAACCAATTATTGTACCTTTTTTGTATCAATTCCCTCATCTCCAAAAGGGAATATGAATGGAACCTGCCCTATAAATCTGTTGTGAGGATTGCATTTGATGGATTAGCTTAGCACCATACCAGACATGTAATAAATGATCCATATACTCATCATTATCACTGTGATTAATAACTGCCAGATTCTACATATGCAAAGTGGGAATAATGGTAATAATATATCATAACAGAAAAAAAATCACCTTTAACTCAAGGGTTGAATAGAAAATGGGAAAATGTCTGCAAGGTTCTTAGCACACTGCCTGGCTCGTAGCGGATATGATATATAAATATCTGTTTAGTGGATGAATGAATGTAGATATGTGTTGAATGAAAGAATTCAATAAGTCCATGCACATCTTTCACAAAGAGTGATTTTAAGAAAACATCTTCTCGGAATGCAAACTGGTCCAGCCACTATGGAAAGCTATGTGGAGGAACCTCAAACTATTGAAAATGGAGCTACCATTTGATCCAGCAATTCTACTCCTGAGAACCTGCCCAAAGGAAACTTGTCCTCCTCTGATTATTGCAGCACTATTTACAATAACCAGGATATGGAAACAACCCACATGGCCCCCCAAAACAGATATGAATGGGTCAGAAAACTGTGGTATATTTATACAGTGGAATATTATTCAACAATCAAAAAGACACACTTGTGTCATTTGCAGCAACTTGGATGGAGCTAGAAGGAATTTTGGTAGCAAAAATAAGCCAGAAAGAAAAAGAGAAATACTGGATGGTCTCACTTATATGTGGGATATAGGGGAAACAAACAAAATGACAAGAAAAAGTTAAAACTAATAAACTGACAACAGAACTAAAGCAGACAGCTGGGGGCAGAGAATCGGGAAAAGGATGAGCCCAAGAATTAAGGTGATGGTTTCCAGGTGACAATGGTGGTGGGAGAACCTCAGGGTATACAGCGATGTAAAAATATACATGTGTGTAACCAATAAAAAAACAAAACAAAACAGGGACATCTTCTCTCCAACACCATCAGGTTGGCTGTCAGCAGGCACCTAATGCAGAAAGTTCTTGGTCTCTAGAGTCTTACTTATTGGGGAGTTAGTGCCTCTCATGATATGAATCCTCATATTGCTCTGAATCAAACCCGCTCCCAAGTACACAGTCAGGCCTCTCCAGCAGGATGGCGCCAGTGGATCTGGCTTATTTGTTGCTCAGAAGTTTCTCCCCTACCCAAGATGACAAGGGCCCCTTGAGGAGAGGCAGATGAGAGGCATGTTTTTCTGTGACTTTAGGGAAGCCAGACACTTCTCTGTACCTCAGCCCCCTCCTCTGTAAAAGCAATCTCAAAGCACATCTATTCCTCCCTATGACCTGTTGGTGTCAAGACCCATTGGTACACCTGTTCTGTGAGCTCTCGTGGGTCAGAGACATCACCTTTGTCCACATAGATGTTCAGCACCATGCGAGGCAATTGCAGATTAATAATCAGGGGCTACTGGACAGAACAGCTGAAACAGGGTTGCCCCCAGGACACCACTGCCTGCATCCTAGAAGGACCAGCAGAATAAGCTGACAGCAGGTGTCATCATGCCAGTGGTGTAAAAGGCAAGAAAGGACCCCAGATTAGAAGGGGTGTGTCTGATGCAAGAAGGAGGCTACAGGTTACCCAGATTTTCACAGCCATTGCTGGCAAACTTGTATTCACTCAACCAACAAAGCCCTGAGCAGGACTGGACACTGAGCTAGGTTTGAGGACAGCAGAACTCAAAAGACCTCTGAGTCTGCTCTCAGTGGGCTCACAGACAGCGATCATTCTGGAAAACCTTGCTACCACAGGAGAGAGCACGGCTGCTCCAAAAACATAGACAAGATACTGCCAAACCATGCAGGGAGGAGAGGAAGGGGAGGGAAGACAGATGCAGAAGCCTGTCGGATGGGAAGGGGGCGGGGGGAAGTGTACCAGGTTGAGGGAATTGCATAGTAGAAGGCAGGAAATCATGAGTGTGTGGAAGGTTCAGGGTGGTGGTGGGGAAGGGAAGGCTCCACTGATGGATACGCTTGCAACAAAGGATGCAGGACGCAGAGGGCACAAGGGCTGGTGAAGTGATGGTGTGGAATCGGACCGTGTCTGGCCACCCCCGCCATGGTAGGGTGTCTGCGGACTGTTCTGATCTCAGCAAGAATCCAGTGGGGGGCTTTAGTCAAGGAAGTGACTCAACAAGAAGAGCTTTGTCTTTTTAAAAATTTTATCATGCATATTATTATTTTATATATTATGATACATCTATTACATATCATACTGATACATATATTATATATTATAATATCTATTATTATATATATTATATATAGTACCCCAAGGTTCTCCCACCACCCTATCACCTGTGAACCATCTTAGTCTCTTGTGCCCACCCCTCCCCCACTTGACTCCCTCCTCCTCTTCTACTCCACACCTCAGCTCTGTTGACATTTTTAAATATTTCTTGTCCATGTGTTTGTTTGTTTCCCCTGTATCCCTCATGTAAGTGAGACTCTCCCATAGTTCTCTTTTTCTTTCTGGCTTATTTCTGCTAACATGATTCCTTCCAGTTCCATCCATGTTGCAGCGAATGACATAAGTTTGTCTTTTTTGATTGATGAATAACATTCCAGCGTGTACATAGACTACAACTTTCTAACCCATTCATCTGTTTTGGGGCATTTAGATTGTCTCCATATCCTGGCTATTGTAAATAGTGCTGCAATAAACACTCCAGTATAGGTGAGATGTGCTTTCTTTTTTAAAATTAATTAATAATTAATTAATTAATATGTTTCACATCTTTGTATTCCCCAGGGATCAACCACCACCTTCCCTCCCTGATCACTCCTTCCCATCCCCCTCTGGTTGTGTTTCTTCCCATCCCCCTCTGATTGTTAGCTCATTTGGACTTTTCCTTCTGGCCTTTGCTTGTTTTTCCTATTACCCATATATTAGTGAAACCATTTGGTTCCTGTATTTCTTCTTTCTGACTTGTTTCTGCTAATATGATTTCTTCTAGGTCCATCCAACAAACCCATCAAGTTTGTCATTTTTAATTCATGAGTAATATTCCATTGTGTATATAGACCACATCTTTTTCATCCATTCATCTGTCTTGGGACATTTGGGTTGTTTCCATGTCCTTGCAATTATAAATAGTGCTGCAGTAAACATCCGAGTACAGGTATCTCTTTGTATAAGTATTGAGGTCTCCTTTGGGTAGATTCCCAGAAGAGTGATTGCTGGGTCAAATGGTAGTTCCATTTTCATTAGTTTGAGGGTCCTCCCCACAGCTTTCCATAGTGCTGGACCAGTTTACATTCTCACCAGCATTGTAGGAGTGTTCCTTTTCTCTGCAAGACATGCTTTCTAAAGATGCCTCTAGCTGTAGTGCAGGAAAAAGATGGGGAGGGGAGAGATGGGAGACAGGGAGACCCATTAGAAGGGCATCCTCCAGATCTGAATGCCAGGGACACTTGTCATTTCGTTTCATTGAGGCATTTGGTCACTGATTGTGGCATTCTTCCCCAGCCCTGTATGTTTGCAAAGACTCCAAACTGTGCAGAGAAAAGCCATTTAATCACGCTCACCTGCCCCTTTGCCCAGTGACTGCATTCTTTGTTGAGAGAATTGGGACTTACACTATGAGTAAAAGGGACGTCAGGTCAGCAACCCCTCAATAAACCCCAGAGCATCCTGTGTTGTTACATCCTTAAAAAGCTCTGGCTATTATGCCTGATGGTTTCCACCCATGAAACTGTGGGGATCGCCTAGTCAATTACTAGTCAAGTGGGGTAATGTGCATTTCATTAGGAGCCTCTCATTTCAGATCTACAAGGCCATATATGAAATGAAATGTTCTGGAGTTATTTTTTTTTCAGCCAGTGATTAGGTGCTATAATTAAGAAGGCATTGTGCCTGATTTCCAATCTTTTTCTTTATTTAAATTTAATTGATTTTCTCCTTGATTTAATCAGCCCAAATTCAGCTACCTGGCGCCCCTCTCCACTCCGATGCTCAGGCAAAGTCTGGTGCTCAGAGATGGAGGGCCAGTCCTGGGAAATGCAGGGTGGGAGCGGGTTGTGAGCTCCAGTCTTTGTCAGCTGAGGTAAGAGGTGCTGGCTGGTAAGGAACCTGGTGATTCTATTTGGGGCTGGGAAGGGGAGCAGGAAGTAGGCCTAGTTTTAGACTTTCCAAACTTGGCTGTGCTGTGTGACCTCGGACAAATTATTTTACCACTCTGTACCTCAGTTTCCTTATTTTTAAATAGAAAGAATAATCATATCCTCATAGCGTGGTGATAAGGACAGTGGCTGGAAACTATAGAAAAAAATACTAAAATACTAAAAAAAAAATACTAAAATACAACTCACCTGTTGTTTTTTTCCATCTCAATGTCTATCCAGTACTACTTCATCCTTTAATCCTATGAGACTGGAATATCCCACTTAAAGTAAAGAAACTGAATCTCACAACCAGTGAATAACTGAACCAAGGTTCAAGTCCCAATCTCATTTTTATAGCTCACACATGGATGCCACCTCGCTTCCCCATGCTGGACATGAGGAAACAGAGGCTTCTGAAGTTCAGTTCTTTAGCCAAGTTGGTTTAGCTTGTGGTGACAGGTTTAGGACTTGAGCCAAACTGCTCAGGGAATAAAGATGGCCCTACTGTTCCTCAGCTCAGGCTCAGAGAGGGCAGGCAACTTTTCCAAAGTCACACAGCAATTAAGAGTTATGTACTACTCCAAGTCTGCGCATTAATCTAATTGTTCTTTTCTTTCTTTTCTTTTCCACAGTCCAGACATAAAACAGACAGTGTTCAGATGCACAAAACATGCCCTTGTGTAAACCCAAGATCACACATTGTTAACATTCTCATCACATAGACTGAAGCCCAGCCTTTTCTTTCCTGCTCAAGAAGGCATAACAGAATATAGCTCAGGATAAAGGACTCTTTTACAGGGGTCCATTCACTTGTTCACTTAAATATTATTTGGACCAGGCACTATTTAAGGATATGGGAAAACCACTGTGAATAAAAGAGACAAAGAAAATCTCTCAGGAGATCTCTCTAAGCTCTCATGAAATTTAGATTCTAGGGAGGGGTAGGGAACTCACAATAAAAAGAATCCACAAATATGTAAATGACTATGTTATCAACAGGTAACAAGAACTATAAGGAGAAATAAAGCAGGGAGAGATAAACATACAAAGGTGGGGTTTGTCCTCTGCTCATTGGAGCTGAGGGGCTCTTTTTCTGGAAGGTGGGAGTAGTTGGGGGGAAAGAGGGCTAAATATTTGCTATGGGAAGGAGGGGGGTGGTTAGGCTCCATTTCTCTGTGCGGTGTCCTCAGGGAAAGCCCAGCCGCCCATCTTGAAGAAGCAGAAACAGATATTACAAATGCCAGTGTCCTTCGCCTCAGGCACGATGTCAAGCAGGCTACCCACAGCCACATCGACACGTGACACGGGACACCTGTTGCCTGTTCCTTCAGCCTGATTCGCTCCGGTGCTTTATCTAATCAGTTCTTCAATTCCATCGATAACTACTGCAATTGTACTACCGGGTTGGTATCTCCCTCCATGCTGAGGATATGATGCTCCTGCTCTGCCTTGAAGGGCCCACCACCTAGGCAGGAAAACCGCAAACAGATCATTGCAGCGGAAGGTTAATTAGGAGTGACGAGAAGGAATACAGCAGTCTAGGAAGGCTTCCTGGAGGAGGTGGCATTCTTAGGTGCAAAATGGATGGGAAGTGCTGGAGTGGGGGAAGACACTGTCAATGAACATAGACCACTTACTGTGTGTCAGGTACTGTTCCAAGAGCTTCACATACACTCACCATCAATCCCTGCTGTGACCCTATGAGGTAGGGACCAATATTACTCACATCTTATGGATGAAGAGCTGAGCTTCTGAGAGGTGAAGTCAACTGCCCAAGGTGGCAGGATCCTGCAGCCCAGCTTCAGGCTGCATCCTTGGGTTCCATGCTCTGTCGCATCTGTCCAGGCATACACTGTGAGCCAGGAGGCAGGGGTGTTCAATGCCCCACTAGGGCTTCAGTCTCTGAACAGTGTGTGACCAGCAGCAAAGAGGACAGTTCTGGGGAGGTCCATCGGGAGCTGGACTGTGAAGGCCATGAGAGCCACTTCCTGCAATCTGGACTTGCTTCTGGGCACTACAGTAGGGAGGGACGTGGAAGGAGGTGAGCCATGATGGAAGTGGCCTTTTGGAGGGAACCCTTCCTGCAGGTGGAGAGTGAATGAGGCCAGGCGAAGGAGGAAGCTGTTGCCGCTGTCTGGGTGGAGATGGACATGGTAGCTTGGACCAGGAAGTGGCAGTGGAGATGAGGGGAGATGGGTGCTGAGATGCTGTCAGGTGAAAATGGCCAAGACTTGCTGCTGGACTGGACATGGGAGTGAGGTGGTCAGGTTGCCACCTAGATAAGGTGATGCTGGGGGACACTTGGGAGACAGGGGTGCTGAGGTCCAGGTGAGGTTTTTTTTTTTTTTTTTCTTTTCAAATTTTTCTTTTTATTTTCTAATTTTCATACATTATTGGTTATGTTTGTATGGTTGCTGTTCCCCTTAGGTTTGGCCCTCCCTTCCATATTGTATCCCTTACCTCTCATCCTACCCCCCTTTTTCCTTTCCCCCGCTGGTCACTCCAACTCCTCTCGCTGCAGGCTGTTGGTCCATGTTTGACCCGCTGGTCTTTTCTTTTTCTGGAACTGTGTCCTTCTTCCTGGGTGCAGATTTGCCCTCCAGGACATCAACAGATGAGGCTGCTCGGGTCCCCAGGAGTAGCTGAGGCAGACAGTCAGGCCGAGCATGTTGGGAGCTTATTGTAGGACAGATACGTGGTGGCTTCTTCAGGATCCTTTCTGGTGTCTGTCACCTGTTGCTGGTTCTGTGCCACACAGTTCTGATATCTGGGTTTGGTAACCCAACTCACAGCTGCTGGCGGTGGAGGCATTCCCAGCTGGGGCAGACTTCCCCACGTGGGGGGTCCAGCTCCTCTCCTCTCTCCTGTTAGCAGTTTTGCCATGGGGACACAGCCAATCATTGTGGCTTTCTTCCCCCATTGGTTGGTGAAGGAAGGAGCCTCATTCACGTTGCACTTAATGCTAGACTAGGAGTTTGGTTCCCCAGCCCCAGAGATGATGCAGGTAGAATCTGTGACAGGTCACCCCAACAGCTGGTTTCACCTTCTTGTCTTCAGTGGTTCCCAACATGCTGCTTGTGCTACCCATGGGTGGGTTTTTAGTTTGAACTTCCTATAGGACTTCCGTGAGGGACAGAGGAGACAGCTGGACTCTGGGATCTCGAGGTCATAAAAGAGCTGGCCAGGATGTCCCTATAATCCTTCTACTTATTGCCAGTGCCCCTTTTAACCCCCAACATGTCACAGTTTGGACCATGACTGTTATGGTCATCCTAGACATAACTGACCCAGCCACCTGGCATAGTTGATATTGAGAAGATTAGTGTCCAACTGACAGTCCACCTTACCCACACACACCTGGATGTGCGTTACATCTTTAGCAGACACAGGTAACCATGTGAGCATGAATTTGTACTTCCTAAGGGTGCAATTTTGCCATGGTCGGAGGGTGTTGTGCTAACCTTTGCTTCAACCCTGCCAGACACCCCCTACTTGTTTCTGGTTTCAAGATCCCACTGCAAGGGGCTAAGGGAGATTTACTTAGGGAGCCAAGGCTCTGTCTATGCCCCATGACAAATTGGCTTACTGCTGGCATTGAGGCATTTCAATGAATGCTTTGAATGATGTTCAATGAATCTTTTGCATTTATTTTTTTTCTAATTTATTTATATATAAATTTCACATCATTGTAATCCCAGGGATTTACCCCCCTCCCCCTCCACCCTCCTGACCATTCCCCCCCCCCCTTTCTCTCCTGCCCAAAGTTGTGTGCTTCAGTTTGGTGTTTAGCATGTTTGGACTTTTCCTCAAGGCTTTTGTTTATTTTTTTCACTATATCCCATATATTAGTGGAACCATTTGAATCTTTTCCATTTAAATCATATTCCAAGGTAACCTGAGTGGCTGGTGCTGAATTGCAAACCTACAAAGGCAGGTCCACGCTGGGCTTACAGTACCACAGGGCCTTTGCACAGGCAAGGGGAGATGGGGACAGTAACCAGTGTTCTGGTTGTGTTTGTCATCTCTACCCATGGCAAGACTTTTGGGGAAAGAGCAAAGCTTTGGTGAGATGATTGTACTCTAAGGGTAATCAGCACTCGTAAACAGGATGTTGCACCAAACAAAGAGCTCACACTCCTTCCACGGAAGGTTCTGGAGGGCTCTGCCTTGGCCATGGTGATAAAAGGTAAAAGCAGCTTTTTTGTCAGCTTCCAACCCCTGGATCTACACACCAACCACACAGTTCCTGAGGATACAAAGCTTTCTTATCCCTTGTGTGATGTCTTCAGAGCAGGAAACACTTTTGAGGTCCCACAAATAGCCCTCTGGTGCCTAGCCAAGGGGCATAACATGATCTCCTATTTGTGGGGCCTGTCTGCCTCAGTTTCTTCCATGGTAAAAATGAGGTCACTAATTCATAATGGATAATTCAATTATTGTGGTGAGAATTATAAGAGCCGTCAAACGCAAAGCGCCCACTGTTATTATTACTCATGTTAGCATTGATCACATTGCTGTCTGCTATAATTCAATTTAGGAACAGAGGCAGGCAGAAGAAACAGAAGGTATGGAGAAGAAAGGGGTGGAAATGGGACCTTATGGCTGCCAGGGATTTGCTAGGAAGCCCCGAGGGCTCATGGGATGACATTTCATTCAGGCTTTTTTTTTTTTCCCCAAAATGAGAAATGCAGATTCTGTGTTAGAAATCATTGCAAATTCCAAATTAGTGAGATTCATGGTCCACAAAGGCGCTGGAGGGAAAATTGGTCGACGGCGTGTTTTTGAGCTGTCTGAGCAAGCTGCCTGATGGATTGTCTCGGCCGATAGACTGTGTAGACAGCAGCCAGCAACTGGTCGAGGTGAGAAACTAGGAAGAGTGGGGAGGGTGAGGTTTGGTCAACAGAAGAAAGGGACATAGCGACAGCAAAGCTAGTGTAGTCACAGGCTGTAGACGAACTCAGGCGAGAGGCCAGGAACACTCAGTTAAGTTTCTTTCAGAGCTCGGGGTTCCCTCACTTGCTTGCTGTGTGTCCTCGGATGAGTTGCCATACCTCTCTGAGCCCATTTCCTCATCTGGAAACAATCCTCACAATATCCACCTGTAGGGCTTATCGTGGGACTTAAACGAGATCATGAATTTTAAGTGTCTGGTGTGGGGTCAGGCACCAGCAGGTACTTAGTAAATATTGGAGATATTGCCCAGGTTCTCGTTGTGTTTGGAGATGACAGCTGCCACCCTTACTTTGGTAGCTAATGGTAAGTTCAGAAAGAGAGAAAATGATGGAGATGACCTAGAGCTGGAGAAGAATCTGATTCATAAAAGCCTTGACATTAACAGGCTCTTCAGAGGTCACTGGGGCAACTCCCCTGTCTCCAGGGTCCTGAGCTATGGCAAGCAGACTGGATGTTGTGCGCTCCTAGAGATGATTCTGGAAGGAGAATCCATAAGAATCCCCACCCAATACCAATTCCTTCCCATGTGGGCGCTACCGAGCCTCTTTTAATAATAAGTACAAATGCGATTACAAGGCAAGTGTTTAGTAAATGTCCCCCACAAGCACCCTCACAAAGGAGGGATTGTCCCCTTTTAAAAACTGAGAAAAATTGGGGTACAGTGGGCAGTGCATCCGTCTCATAAGAAATGAGACAATGGAGGCTTACGTAGCTGAAGGACCTTGTTCAAGGTCGTGCTGCAGGGTCTGAGTGAGACTTAGAATGATTGGCTGGAGCATGGTAGAGTCAAGAATCTACCCCGGGACAGATGGATGGGGAGGGGCTGGGCAGATAGGAGGGAATGAGAGCTGAGCCAAGCCTTGGAGAACGAATGAGGATTTTTCCCAGTGAGCCAGGAAGAGAGGTCAGCTCGGGCACAGCGTCAACAGAGGTGGTGAAGTTGGGAGCCTCTTTACAACGTCCCAAAGGCTGTTTACAAGGAATAATTACAATTGCAATGACAGCCAGCATTGATTAAGTGCCTCCTCTACACCAGGAAGGGTGTTTGCCTGCGCCTTGTCTCTCAGAGCTGGTCACTGTCATTAACCCTGCTTGGCAGAAGAGAGATGAAGTGACTCGTCCAAGATCATGGCTCGAAGACACCGGACCCGTTTTCAAGCTCTTGTCTACCTGATTCCAAGCTCCTGGGAATGCCTGGCTATGACGCTGTCATGAGCACAGAAGCCATGGAGCTTAAAGAGTCCTCCCCTGCCATGTTGGGGACTGTCCTGAGACCTCAAGTCTGTCTACACCCTCCCCAAGTGGAGCCAGTGGGAGTTGGACGGTGCTGATCATGAACCTGACTGCTTAATAAAGATAAAGCTCTCTAATAAACCAGCGATCCCGCAATAATGGGTTTGACTTTTAAGAGGCAGGGAAAAGTCCCCTTGGAGGGACAAACCTTTCCCATCAACTCCTTAATCAGAATTAGTGTGGAGGAGCCGTTTCCTACAGGTGGGATGGCTGGGTGCCTAGTTGGCACTGAGAAATGGTCACCTCCATGCAAAGCCAGACATCGGCTCTCTCTAGAGAGCCTTCTCTCCCACAGGGAAGCCTTTGGCAGAGAAGAGAGATGATGGCAGAAGATGGGGCCTCTGGGACAAGACGAAAGAGGGGTGAAGAGAAGAGGTGTGATTTGAGAACTTGCTGGGGGTTGGGGCCTGGGCTGCAGAGGCAGGGTCTTGCAGAGCTTTCTGCCGAAATGGGTGGAGCTTCGAGGGCCCACTCCCTTCATTCATTCTACAGCCACTGCCGCCAGCACCACCATCAAATAACATCGGTTATTTATTCTGTGTCTGGGGAATATGCTTAGCATCTCGCAACCATCTTAGGAAGCAGATGATTAATATCTCCATGGACAGTTCCCAGCCTCGGAGGGGGAGAGGAAGACTGGATGTGACTAGATCACTTCCTGCAAGTGGCCACGCAGAGATTCGAACCCATGTCCACCTGACTCTAACGATGGCGCTCAACTGTAGTTTTGCATTGGGTGGTCTGAGAGAGAAAACTGAGTCCAATTCCATATCTTGGATGGAATTCATAAGAAAACAAGGCTGATGCAGGGAGCTAGGTGCTGTGGCTTAGCGGGGGTGTGTTTGGGGAGAGAGTCAGCATGCTTGCGAGGGCAGGGACGGAGAGATCGGGAGAGATGGGGTTCTCATGGCCTCAGCCTGATCCCACAGGGAGTTTGGGAGTGTGAATCGCACCGTAGAATTGATTCCCTCCTTGAGAACAGAGGACAGATCTCTTGAACTCCTGTGTCAATGAGTCACTGGCTACGGGATGTCCACCCCCTCTTAACCAAGGGGCATGACCTGGAAGGATGCACATGGGAGGCATTTGCAGGCAACACCCCCAGCAGCATCCATCTGGCCAACAGCATATACTGCAGCTGCCAGATGATTGACAGTCCTTGTCCAGTCCTCAGAGCAACCCTGGGTGCCCTGGACTCCAGCTCCTCAGGGTTGGGCTGGACATCCTCTGAGTTCTGGAGGTGCTCGGAAAATCAGCGCCTGTGATCCAGCTGCCCTCCCTGGCGGCCTGGAAGTCTCTGTCTGCAGCCAGGCAGGAGAAGCCGGGCCCCCTGGTAGTTCCAACTGTGTGAAGCGGCGTCTGACAGCTTCCCCGGCGGAAACCCTTTATCTCACTTCTCTGTTATTTTAAAACTAACGAGCCCAGACCTCAGGAGCTCGCTGCCTGCTCGCCGCCTGCCATGGAGATTTGTGGCTTGTCTGTCCTGTCCTCTCTGCAGATTTTAGGAGCAGCTTCCTCTCTGCTTGTTAGGAATTTTCTTCCAAACCTCAGTTTCAGGAAGCACACCCAGGGGGTGTCTGTGGGCGGCGCACACACCTCCAGCTGCTGCTACCTCCTGGCCATGGAAATGACTTGCAGCTTCACCCTTCCATGTGCTCAGACCAAAAGCCCTGGAGTCATGCCTGACCCTCCCCAACCACCCTCTAAACCCAAATCATGAGCAAACTATCGATTCCAATTTCAGAGCATGTGCAGAATCTGATCCCATCTCACCACGATCAGTGCCATCACTGACCCCAGCCGCCATCTTCTCCCAGATGGGTTATTGTAGAGATCTCCTCCTTGCAGGTCTTCTGCACTGACCCCAGCTCAGTTACCCCGAGAGGGCTGAGAGGGGTCCTTTAAGCCTAAGCCAGAATTTCCCCTTGCATTAGTCCACCAGACTATCCATGATATCTGGGCCCTCATTACCTCTCTGATGTCACCCCCAACTCTTCACCCCACTGGGCATTCAGTTCTAGTTTCAATACACCTGGTGTGTTTCTACCTCAGGGCCTTTGCACAGGCTGTGCTCGCTGCCTATATGCTCTTCTGCTGGGCATGCATGAGTCTCGCCACCTTCAAATCTTGCTTGAGTGTAACCACAGCAAGACTTCCTTCGATCACCTCATTTCATTCTGCAACCCTCCCCCCCCCCCAGGAGAATGCCCAGTTTTGCCATTCCTGCTCCATTTCTTTACTCATTTTCTTGCGGTCTACATATTTACCATTTCATTATGTATATCTCGTGCTCTCCTCCTCCTGCTCATCCCAGTGAAATATAAGCACCACCAGGCAGTGATTTTTTTTCTGTCTTGTTCTCTCTTATGTCTCCAAGGTCAAGAATATGGCCTCCACATAGTAGGTGCTCAATAAATATTTGTTAAGTCAACACAGAATAGATAATAAGTGAATGGTCCCTGACAGTACCACTTGGGACCAGTTCCTACTCTCAGCTCTAGGCCCAAGGCTCCTTTTGCCCTGGCATTAGATTGAGGGAGTCTGCTATGTCCCCAGTTCTCCTCCACAAGTGCTTATAACGATGCCCAAAAGGGACTTATTGCCCTCCTTGGTAAGAAAATGCAATCAGAGAAATCCGAATTCTGGCAGATCAGAAGGTCCTGAGGGTGCCCTGGACTGCAGTGAGAGATGCTGTTCTTGACCAAGATGGCACGGGTTGGTGGGGTCAGGTCAGTGGGACTCGGGGACCTACACTTGCTCCCAGCATCCTCTCATTCCCCTTTGGAACCTTCTCAAGTTTACGGCCATACCACTCTGAACGCGCCCGATCTCGTCTGGAACCTTCTCAAGTGGAAAAACCAGGCTTTAGAATTCAGCTGTTTCCCAGGTTGGAGGCAGCCTGTGTTTCTAGCAGTCCCAAGAATCAAATCCAGTCTCCCTCAGTGCAATCTCACACTGGGCAAATAGGCCATCAACAGGCCAGCCTGTGGAGGGAGAAATGACTGGGTGGATTTGGGGTTGATTGGAGGGCAGCAGGTGGATGTGTTCTGTGATGAGAGTTCAAACTGCAGGCAGGTGTGGGGCTTGCTCTGCTTGGCCGCGCTGGGTAAGAAACCCTGATCTGATTTCTCACCAGATGGCTCTTTTGACCTTTGCCCTGAACCTGGGAACTAGACAGTTTTTGATATACAGGCGTGCTCACCACACACACATCCGCATGCTCACACGCGCACATGCTCTGACTGAACTGCTGCCGAGCAGGCTATGTGTTGAAGGGCTGCGTGTCTGTGCAGCACAGACCTGGGGAGAGTTCACACATCCTTTGTTCGCCACCATCTAGGTGCTTAGAGTGTGGCGATGAGGAGCGGCAGCTCCTGGGAACCACTTTGAAATATAGACACTCTGGTCCTAACCCGCTTCTTGAATTGGTGTCTACATTGTAGGGTGAGATGATCAGGCTTTTTCTGCCATTAGCCTATATAACCAGCAGCACCTGTATAAGCAACACCCTCCCCTCTCTTGATTGTACATACCTGGCCCCGTGGGTGTGCGCACGTGTGAGTGGGCATACCCAGGCCTGGGAAGAGAAGATAAAAAGGCAATGTTACCCTGGCGTGAGAGAGCATAAGAGGGAACATGAGGAGGTGAGAATGCTAGGAAGGCCAGAGAAAGAGAGTGAAGCTTCCTGGAGGACTGGGGGGCTTACCTCAGCAGCCCCCAGCCCCAGCCCAGCCCAGGTCCTGGCCCTCGTGGTGTGTCTGTGTAACTGCTAGAGCCAATAAAGAACCTACCGAGAGCCTGCTACTAGCTCTACAATTGGCATCATGAACAAGGTGGTTGCACAACATGCATTCAAACAAGGCCTCCAGGTGATTCACGTGCCCATGAAGGTGTGCGAAACCCTGTCCACTTGGCCCAGAAGGGTCCACTCCCTCTCTTTCCATTCTGCTCTCCATCAGCTTGCTCCACCTTGTGCACTGCAGCATTGCTCATCATAGACAAAACAACCTAACTGTCCAGTGATGGATGAGTGCATAAAGAAAATGAGAGGCATAGATATATACTGGAATACTATTCAGCCATGTAAAGGACATCTTTGCCATCTGATGGATATGAGGGCTTTACTCTAAGTGAAATAACCCAGCTTCAGTTCTTGTCTTCCACTGTCTCTTCCAACTTCCTCTACAATTTCATGAAGCCCACCACTGTGTTTTGGCCCCGGGCATTTGCACATGCTATTTACCCTCCCAACTCATGCTGATACATCTTTGTAGTTTAACCAGTTCTCATTACCAGTTGTAGGGGAAGCAGCCTGATTGTGATGCCACATGTAGTGCATAGGCACCAGACTCAACCATCTGTGTAGGTTTCTTTATTAGTTCTAGACTTACACAGACCAGGCCAGGGCCAGGGGAGGGGCTGGGAGGCAGACGAGACCCCCAGAAACCTTCACATTCTTTCTCTGGGCCCTTTTTCTCTTTGGTGTCTTCTCATGTTCTCTTTCAGGTTTGTGCTCTCTATGCGGCTTTATCCCCTCTCTCCTAGGTCCAGGTGTGCATACTCACACATGTGCACACCTACTGGGTCGCACAATAATGGGGAAGACAGGAAAAAGCCTGACCAAACTCACTCACCCTCCAATCTTCTAGAACATTCTCCATGGCCACTTGTCCACCTCCCTTCAGCCAGCTGGCATGCTCTATCTGCAATTGCATGGCCCTCTGGTCTTCTCCCAACCAGAGAACTTCTGAGACTACGTGGTAGTTACCAGGTGGGGGATGTGTCTTCTGCTTCTAAGCTGGGAACTCTTTGAGGACAAAGACAGTCCTAGCTATTTTGGGTTTTTGGAATCTGATACAAAGTAGTTCTGTAAATAACCTTAAAAGAAAGGAATGAAATGAGACACCCATCTCATAAACGGGCTCATTTCCATTCAGTTCCTACTATATGAATGCTTCCATCCCTACATCCAGATGACGTCTCCCTGGAAACACTGGTTCTTTTGCTTTTTCAGCCCTGACAGTAAAGTTCAGGGACCCGCAGCTCCCACGGGTCACCCCGACCAGGCTTAATTAGCTGGATGAACCTTGGAAAGGGCTGGGCAGTAAGATCTTGGACTGGGACACTAGCAGAACACAGGCTGAAATCTCAGGAGCCACAGCACAAATGAGCCAAAGCCATGTTGGCACTGGGCTAGGGGAGCCCCAGTGGGAAGACTTGGGGTGTCTGCAGACTCATAAGCTCAGGATCTGGGCAGATTGCAGGTGTCCAAGGGTGGCTCAGTCACAGTCCTGTGGGTAACTGTGCAGCAGAGACCTGGGAGGGGAAGTTCGTGCACCATCCTATTCCTGATGCCAAGTGTAGTGCAAGATCCCAGCCTGGGTAGTTTCTTGAATGGTTCCAGCCGTCAAAGAATATTGGAGACCTTGGTGGTGTTACCGGGGTCGGTACCCCTTTTTACCCCCTTTTTAATTTCTACAATTGAGGGTTCTCCCGTCTGCGCGCAAGCAGTTGCTCAGAGATCAAACCTTAGCAATAAGGGTAAACACAGAGGTTTGTTTACAGAAAAGGGGAAAAACAGGCTAATAGTCCACACCTGCACGAGTGCCCCAAACAGAAAGGAACCCCACTTCTGCTCCTTGGGGAGCTGCATGACGTTAACCTCAGGCTTAAATCGCCAAGTTACGCCCTTGTCCTTTGGTCCCCGTCACTCCCAACACGAGGTCCAGCTCTGGTATCTGTGGGTTGCATGGTGGCTCAGCTCTTCGTTGGGGTCGCGTCTCCTCCACCTGCACACAGCTCCCAACCCTTCAGGGTCCGCATTCTGGGAGAGCCCCAGAAGACTCTGCTTCTGGGTCCTTTTCCTCCAGGAGCCAAAAGCTCCGAGCTCTCCGAACTCGCCTCCTCTCTCTCCTTCCCAAAAGTCGTGTCCCCAGGCCCCGCTCCTTCCTTTTCATCCTCTCTCCCCCTCCTCCAACCAGAGCTCCTATTTGCCTCTACACACCCTCTTGGTGCTTCATTGTCTCTTCCCCAACCGGAACTTGCAACAAAGTCAAAGAAGGAAGTACCCTTATCCTGTTTAGGCCTCTTTCACCTCTGTTTTTCAGACACAGCTAATGGCAACACCTAAATTTTACCAACTGTACTGCCCATGTTGGGGTCACAGCTTCAGTGGCTCTTACAGGCTGCAATGCTCTCTCGGGGAACCAGGTACACAGGCAGACCAGGCAGGGAGGCTGGGTCACTGTATGCTCAGCAGGAAGGCAGGCCAGCCTGGGCCAGGCCAGGGGTCTGGGGGGAAGACAAGTTCCCCAGCCCCCCAGGAATCTTCATGCTTTCTCTGGACTCTCCTCCCTGGGTGATGTCACCCTTGGAGCCCCTCCTCCCAGGAGCAGGTGAGCCCATCACATGTGCACACACCAGGTAGGCACAGCCTCCACAGGTGCTGGTCATAGAGGCAAATCCCCCTGAAAATGCATGTCCCCTGCAGGAAGCAAGCCCTTGGCCTCTCCAGTGTCTTCCGCTGTGTCATGGGGATAAAGTTGCCAACTGGAGACACTGCGGAGGGTCAGCGGCCTGCCTGAGGCGGGATCCGCAAGCTCTTCACACTCAGGCGGAGCAAGTGGAAGCATAGAAGCAAGTGTCAGGGATGCCCCGAATCTACCAGCCAAGTGCCATGTGTGCTTGTGGGCAAGATGCAGCCAAACCTGGAGCCACAGCTCTTTTCCAGGCACACGAGGCAAGTGTGTCTCCCCGGGTCATTGTCCCATTTATCATGTCTTTTCGTTCTCAGAGCGGTTTCCAGATTGCTCACCTGTCCGCTCAGGTGAGTTTTACCAACCTGGCAGGTAGAGGGCAAATGAGTTTATCAGGCTTTTACGCTGCTCACCTGTGACCACCATCTGTGGCCTTGAGCCTGTGGCCTATGTGAACACAGAAGGCCCTTGGGAGCTTGGGCACAGGGCATGCGCACCCATAATGGTGGGCACGTGGGCCTAAAGACCATGGGTGTGCGTGTGTGTAAGCGGGCACACTTGAAGCTGGGCACGGTGGCTCGTGCCTGTAAGCTAAAGCCTAAGAAGCAGCAGGGGCTAGGGATCGTGGTTCGAGTCCCGCTCGGGGCAACACAGCGAGACCTAGTTCCAAACAATAGCTGGGCATGGTGGCGCGTGCCTGTAATCCCAGCTACCTGGGAAGCTGAGGCTGGGGATTGCTTGAGTCTGTGGTACCCCGGGCAAGGAAAGCCTGCGGTTCCACAGGCAAAAATAGCGAGACCCAGTTTCCAAAAAAAAAAAAAAAAAGCGGGCACACTTGAGCCTAGGAGCAGGCTCAAGTGTAATGGCAGCGACAACAGTCCCAGGCAGCACCCTCACCACCAGCGCTACTACCACTGGCAACCACATATGGCTTGATTATAGAAGAGGCCAGAGGAAGAACGTGAAGATTCATGGGAGACTCA